>JAKWBI020000177.1:0-87192 GCA_022664585.2 Zalerion maritima | reverse complement strand
CCCCCCCCCCCCCCCCCCCCCCCCCCCCCCCCCCCCCCCCCCCCCCCCCCCCCCCCCCCCCCCCCCCCCCCCCCCTCGCAAGGGAAATGTAGCATACCAAACAAATAACAGCCGTCTCGGGAGCTTTATCCTCCACCTCCTTGAACCAACTGTCCACGCAGCGGTCGAAAATGTCTCTCCGCGTAACGTCAAACATGAGCATTACGGCGTTTGCGTTGCGGTAGTAGCTTGATCCCAGGGCTCGGAGTCGTTCTTGTCCGGCCTATAGCAATGGTGTGCATTAGTGAGTATCTACATCTGGTCTTGAATGTAGGAAACATGCTTTGTAAGCTCGTTTGTTCTTCATCGTAAATCAAGGAAGAGGGTGTTAGTGAGGAAGCAAGTGGGACTGGAAACTTACGGTATCGAATATCATAACTTTGCAATGGTTGCCATGTATGGACATGAGTTTTTGCTACATTATTTCTCGAAACATGTTTGTTAGTAACTCGTTCGTATACTCCGCGCATTTGTCTTAGCATGGTCTCCCAAATCTGGGCATCACATGTATTGTCATGAGTCTCCAGCATGTCGATATGTGAAGATGGAAGAGAGTATAGTTTGTCAAGTCCTGTCCGGCTCCGCCGGGATCCAGGAACAGCCCATCGCATATGACCTCCCGGGCACCATCACGCAATCCTTTTGAACCCCCAAAATGCCCCCACAAACGCAAAAACCGAAAGAATTTGGACTGTGCACCTTGAAGTCAACCCCAATAGTCGTTTCCGTGGACTGGGGTTCATAATCCTGTTTAAAATATCTCTTCATCACTGCAGTAACGCTCACAGGTTAGCACTCGATGCCGTATAGAAAGAGTATCTCGAGTTGGCGCTGCATGTCCTGTCACAACAGCTGATTTGTCACACTACAAGACCTCGGCAGTCGCAATGAAGTATATATGCGGAATGAAAAATAGTTACGGGATAGTAGGCTCCAGGCTCATATGGATACGAGGGCGGAATACTTACAGCACGACTTGCCAGCTCCTGCCGGACCAACCAGTACAATCTTGAATACTGGCAGGGAGAAGTCGTCAATATCGTCGTACGCTTCAATTACCATGGTCTCGTTCGGGTTTGGTTAGATATGTTTGTAATGAGGGTGTCGACAAGGAAAGGGCCAGAAGCAGTAGTAGGCGAAACAGCGGGTCCGGGGATACATGTAGAAGGGTAAGGTATTATAGGGGACCCGGTGAGAGAGCGAGTTTTGTGGCTGGTTCAAACTAAAGGGCGCGGAGAGCCATAGCTCCAAAGTTGCCAGAATTAATGGCCCGAATGATCACATCCATGACAGGTCAACAATCTCCTAGGACCAACCTAAATCTTCAGCAGACGCCACCAATACCATGAATGCCGCCGCAAGTACAATCCAAGTCATCACAGGGTAGCAAGAAAATAGCTCAAACAGCTCTTGCCCAGGAAGTCAAAATATCGTTAGCCTTTCCCGGTCCTTAAAGGCGTGCCTTCCTAGAACAAATGTCCCGATAGCCCCCCCTGATGAAATCAATCCATTTTTCATCCCAGCGTCCACTTGCCAGACTGAAACTACAGAGCAAGCTCCCAAAAGAACACCAGTCCACATGTCGAGATACCCGAGCTATCACAACAATAGAACAACCTTTTGCTTGCCTTGTCGGCCTACGTTGCATAGAGGAATTATGGCGCTTGTTTCTTTCATTGAATGTCATATTTCAGAGAAACGACCCATTGTACCTATGAATGGGAATGTGTTCCCGATGCCCGAGAGAATAATGGAATCCCCGCACGCCGAATGCAAGTAAACAGAACCCAGATCCCTAAGATTGCTCCCATTTTTAGACAGACTCGAGAATACGCTCCTTGAACTCCCTCTCTACCTTTTGGCCGGTCTCGTCTGTGTTGGCCTCGCCGTGAAGAGCCATGAGGTTGCCGAGGTCGAACTTGGGCAGCTTGAGAAGCTTGACCTTGCGAATGTGAACCTGTAGAAAGTGAAATAGTTAGCATTGTTACCGTAAAGCCTATTCCAATACACCACGGCCGCTATGCCCATCGCCGAGTTGCGGATGACTCTAGATGCATCGTATCTGGCAATAGAAAGAAAGGTTCGAGACAAACGTACGTTCTGGAGAGGATAGATCCCTTGAGTCGCCTTCTCAATCTCGCGTCCAATAACCTCGGGGACGAGCTTGCTAGTCAGGCCAACGAGGTTGGTGGAGGAGACCTCGCGCTGGATGATGGAGATCATCTTTTGTCGGATGGCACGGATCTGGGAAGAGGCGGCATAGGTGGTCTTCTTGACCTGGTTCGGCCTCCTCTTGGTGAAGGCGATAGCGAAGACACGGACAAGGTACTCATCGGTGGTCTTGACGGTGGCGTTGGCCTCGATCAGGGTCTGCCACTTGCGGACAAGGGAGCGGAGCTTGTCGGAGGTGAAGTCGAGGCCGTGAAAGTTGGTCAGGCAGTTCTTGCCCTGTACCTCGTCCACCCTAAGCTTGACCTTGCGGAATGAGTGGTCCTCATCCTTCTGTAGATCGGCAAGGGAGACCTCGAGGATACGGCCCTTAAGAGCATCGTTGGCGTTCTTGAGACCGGTGGTGCGGTTCACCAGAGTCTTGCCGACATTTCGGACGTTGAAAGGAGCGGGAGCCTGTGTACAACAAAGAGAGAGAAATTGTCAGTTTTCAAATCAATACTAACTACTACAACGTGGCAGGCTGGCATTGGAGCTTCATCCGGCTCTCTTTTTGTATACAGAGCGATCTATTGTTCCCGCCTGCCATTCTGGCACTAGGTCGTCGCTCGATGGTGAAAGCTTCACGGCCAGATGCTCTCGAGACTAGGCTGGGGGAAACTTCGCAGACTGCTCGCTTATGGATATGCCGATTCTGAGCCCTGGGAGAGGTGAGGTTGAGGACGAGGAGGGAACGTGCTGCTCACCCTGATGGAGTACCAGTCCTTGCGGGTGAAAGGATCGACAGTCTTCTTCTTGAGACCTTTCTTGCCCTTGGACAATCTCTTGTTCTTGCCGACAGCCATCGTTGCGTTCTGATGAGCTTGTTAATGATCGTTGCGAAGGGCCGGAGTGGGAATTGGTGTCTTTGGAATGGAAAACGAAGGCTCTTGAAAATTAGCCGACTTTTTTTGGTGGCTCTGCATGCTTGCACGCAGTTAGGGTTGCTTGCTCAGGAATAGTGGTGGGGTTTGCCTTGAAGTGTGCGTCACGTGGGAAGGGCGGTGAGGGAGCGTGCAATCGATAAAGCGCCGTTAGGCCACAGTCCTTTTAGGTAGAGACGACCAACTGTGCCGAGGACTTTAATAAGAGTGATAGCCCAAGCTTGCGAACAGCTCCACCTTAACCTTAGAGGTAAAGAAAGGTTGGATTTGATGGTATCCGAAGTGGGTCTTTATTCACCACTGCACCTCGCTAGTAATACCTAAAACCCAAATAAGAAGTATAATCTTCTCTAGCATACTTGCATAATAGCCCATTTCTTGCTACAGGCGGTGTTGAACACCACTATCACCTATGAACATCCCCCTCCCTTCTATACTGCTCGAGTTTCATGGTCTTAAAAGATTGTATTGATGGTTACCCTGAAGGTAGGACTTAATCGGTGTTATAGTTTCCTCCTTGTGATTTATTTCCTAACTTTTACAAGAGATATTCCAGCCTAACCTAAAACATTCATGAGCATGGAACGTTTTGAATCCCAAAAGCCAACATTGTTGATCTGCGCCCACCCTCACACCCTAGCAGCAACATAGTAACCAAGGACTTCACCTGCCCCTCATAGACTACCCTAGATGCAGGAACTACGCCGGCAGTTTCTATAGCACTTATTCTTAGTTTTCAGAGGCCTTCGGATATAGATTTCGGGACCGAGAATGAACTGTTTCATACCGCCGTTGTATCGGTCATTTCCCGGTACCCCCTAGGTCTCTTAGTGGAGGGCCTAGGAATGGATCGCAAAGACCCCTACAAATAATCGGGGTATGAGAAGGTGGATTCATTTTTGCAATATGTTTAGCTAAGAGATGGTCAAAGTGGTTAAGTAGGTAGGTGGTGGGTGGTTTAGAAATGGAAAGCGGCGCCTAGAGGTTGTTTTTCCCGAGCTTCGGAGGGAGATGCGATGGGTTTGAAGGTCAATGAGTACATAGCCTAGGCTGCTTTCCCGCCCTAATAGGGTACGACCAGATAGAAGGTTATGGAATGGAGCCTTGCTGAGGTGCTTACCTACAGTATGTATTATACCCTGCTTGGCATGTGCTTAGGCGCTGGGAAGGCTCATATGGTGCCTCATGGGCACTGCCACAACGCTTCGCTGGTGGTCGTTCGAATGCCAAAAAACAAGCCTCAGGTACCATCATTAGGGCTTTCACACCTAGGCCTCGACGTTGACTCCCAGCCCTAGCCCACCAGTTCCCCCGAGTACCCCCAGGCTATTACCAAAGACCAAAACGAAAAAACCGTTCAATTTAGATCCTAAGCTCGGGGCACTTACATCCAAATCAAGGCGTTTTCTTTGTCAACAACTGGCTCCCTTTCACCTCGTTGCGGCCACTGCTTGTATTCCATTCCTCGGGCGCATCCCGACAACCATGCCTCGTCAATGGAGCCAATAGCCTCCCAACAGCCAACAGGCTCCTTCCAGCCTTGAATGGCTGCCTTACCGAGCTTCAGGGCCCATTGGTCGAATTGCCAGGCTGCCACGGCGATACTTCATATCGAAATACAACATGGGGCCAGCAATGCAAAGCATGCGTCACTGTCGCGATACTATTGTTTCTGCATTCCAACTAGACCAGACGTAAGTAAATGATAGTTTGTGTATATTGGTACATCCCTGTCTCCGAATGCCCCTATGACCCGCTTATCGATCTCGTTACCTCATTCTTGTCTAAGGCATCTGCTGCTCAGGCTTGGCCAAAACAAACAGAGCCAAATAACTTGAAAGCCATTCATTCTCAACTGTTCCCTTTGACAAAGATACAAACTTTGTTTCTGGCACAAAAATTTGCACCTGGATGAGGGATAGTTTCCATACGACAAGGCGGATTGCCCTCGTGGGGCTGGGAGGTATTGGGTAAGTTAACACCCCATTCCATTCCTGGGTTTGCCAAAAGCAGGGTCTTCTGTCGCACAACTCTACATAGCTGACATCAGTGTGGCCGTTTCCAATAGCAAATTACAGTTAGCGGTTCACTTTGCGTATAAAGTCCGCCGGGAGTTTCCAGAAACATATGTATTTTGGGTTCCGACAGATTCCAGGCTGCATATCGAGTCCACCTACAAAGAGCTTGGTAAACGACTCGGCTTACCAAGCCAAGGTAACCCCAAGGTTGGCGCAGTAAACCTCGTCCGCGACTAGCTCGAGGATGAAGTAGATAGCCGGACCTGGCTCATGAACCTAGACAATGCTGATAGCACCTAGCTGTTTAGCACTCCACAAATGGGAGAGCATCATGGTGATGACAGCGAGCCAATTCTCTCGCTCTTTCCACAGTGTAACCACGGGCGGTACCTCATCACATCGCGAAGCAATGACGCCACTGCATTCATCACTGGAAGCCACAATAGCACGTATGAGATCCCAGTGCTGGACCGCCCGGAGGCCACTCAGCTTCTCAACTCAAAACTGATACCATATGCCCCGCGATCCAACACGCGAGGAGGAGCTTCTTACAGCTCTGGAATTTCTACCACTGGCTATAACACAGTTCACTTGCTATATCAACAGAGGGACTCCGCGTGCAACAATACAGAAGTACCTCAATGAATATTACCTCGGAGAGGAGAAGCAGCATAAACTGTTGAGTCTCAGTCCTAGTGAAGACATCGAACTCGGTCGCTTCAACGTGTCTAGTCACATTTGAGCCAATTCTCCATGAACGTGATTCAGCCGCAAACTTACTCTCCCTGATGAGCTTCTTCAATCCTCATGCTATTCCGGAATTCGCCTTACAGCCGTTCCATGGGGAAAGCGATAAACGGAAGTCAGAATGACGAGCCGGAGGGCTCTAATCCCGACCTGGACTCTTTCGACGATGATGTTACCTTGCTTCAAAGCTATTCTTTGAGTACCATATCCACAGACGGGTCGACCTTTGAGATGCACCCGCTCGTCCAGCTATGCTCCAGACGTTGGCTGACAGCTCGCAACCTCAAAGACGAATGGTTCAAAGTATTTATCGAGAGGATGTCGGAATGCTTCCCTAACGGAGAGTTCGAAACTTGGTCTCAATGCCACGCTCTTTTCCCTCACATCCACCCATATATTTCAACAATTCCGAACATCCCAGAGTCATTATGCAGAAGCTGGTCCAAGCTGTTGGTGAACGCTGCATGGTACCTCCAGAATATTGGCAAGATCAACCAAGCTAAGGGGGTCATCACCGCCACCATAGAAGTGCAGGAAAGGCTTACGGAGCCCACGAGCTTAGTATTCCGGAACAAGAGAATTCTTACACAGGTTTTAATCGAGCAAGGAAGGTTCTTGGGGGCGGAAACGGTCTTGGGGGGAGCAATTGAAGGTTCCAATGACGCGCTTGAGCCCGCGAACTGTCGATACCACACGATCGACTTGAGGCAGCAGTTGGGATATCTTGCCTATCTAAAAGGAAACAACGAAGAAGTAGGGACAATATTGCGACAAGTTTTGGAAAGTCGGGGGACGGTGTTAAGGCCAAATTCGCGTCTAATAATGGACGCCATGTCGTCTCTCGGCTTAGTGCTTAGAGCCGAGGGAGAATCTGAAAAGGCCGAGAAAATGATGAGAGACTTGCTCAAGGCACAAACGGAAGTCTATGGGGTGGTTAACCCCAATACTTTGAAAACACTACTTGTACTAGACAGCGCTCTTCGTGACCAAGAACATTTTCAAGAGGCGGAATTCTACCACCGCGGAGCTTTGAACCTAGCGAAAGACCTACTAGGGGAGGAACACAGCTACAAATTCATCTGCATGAACAATCTTGCTGTCGACTTGGCGGCTCTGGACAAACTAGATGAAGCGGAATCACTACACCAGCAGGAGCTCCTCACCGTCCAAAGACGTTGAAGCCCAAATCATCCCGAGATTCTGACAACCAGGTACAATCTTGCGAGAGTTTGGATCAAGAAAGGAGATATAGAGCCAGCCAGGAAGAGCTTTCGGGAGGTGCTGAAAATGAGGGAAGAAGATTCGGGAATGGAGCATGTCAACACGCTTCTCTGTGTCTTTTGGCTTGGCCGCTGCTCTCCGCCTGCCGAGGCTCTAGATTTGTTTGACAGAGCGAGGAAGGGGTTCGAGAGGGTTCTTGGGCGAAGCCATCAATACACTCTAGATAGCGAGAAGCAATATTCCCAAGCGACCTCGAAATTTACGTAGCTGAATAGAACTATTTGGATATTCGCGCGGTTCTACTAGCTAGGTACCTAGATACTACCTTTCCGTGAAACATAAATCCCAGTACCGTATCTAACTTATCCAGAGATAGCCACCTCAAACAATGAGGTTCTGTGGGTATCCGGTGCCATGACTCTACCTCTTTAAAAACAGCTAAGCCCCACCTACCAAGCAGTTCACAAAATAAAGGGGAAATTTATTCACAAAGTCAAGCACAAACCGCATTCAAGCAACACTCAAGATTGTTACTCATTTGAAAGTCGATAATAGAAGTATATCTGGAAATACCGTTGGAAGTGCCAGTTAGAACGCTAGTTAAAGTCGCTGTGCAAAAGCAAGAGTTTCCCGCTAATCTTATCAACCGCTGGCCTATTTGACCATCTGACATCTACTATGTATGCTACGCTATCCCACCTTTTGTGCTACTATTATAGATCTTGGCAAGTAACTACCAATAGCGTATTAGTATAAGCTGACAGGGATAGAAGACCTCAACTATCTGAGCCGTGCTTCTCCGCTTCTAACCATACCATATCCTCGTCCTCCGTATACCAAATTCATCAAATACTTTCTTCACATTATATTTCCACCCATAGACTAAGGTGAATTTGTCTCAGTAAAATGACTGCCTGTCCATGGCACTTTAGAATATCATCCAAACTAGTCTTACACATTATATTATCCTTCCATATTTCAAAAACTAAGTGACTGATCAACCTAGGCCTTTAAATCGCCGCTTCCCCCCCTTCCCCCCCTTCCCCCCTTCTCCGTCAAGTTTCCGTACACTGGGATTCCAGTTCGTCGGGAGCTGAACATCCTCCTATCAGGCCCGGGCACTAAATGTAGAGCTAAATATCAAAATATTTGCCCAGAACGTAAGCCAGTACGGATGTGTATCTCAAGGCATTCCATAAATCACCACAGCTTCCACAGCTTGTAAGTACATGTCAGCAAGTACCCATATTGATTCACCAGATCGGAACTTCTGGTTGTTGCTTCAAGTTCTGTCGTCTCGAGGAGGAGGAACAAGTTTTATCGGAATGTCAGAACCAAGGGTAAATAAAGACCGAGGGGCTTCTAGATTGAATAAGATGCCCCGGCCCGGCCCGGCGTTGAAAATCAGAGCCCACACTTTACTACTACCGTAACTATATGCCCGATCTGGAGGATACTCTGGTGTATGCATAGTCCACCTCGATACCATGCAAGCCGGCCCCTACATCCACAGCAACCAAGAAAAATCCAAGCTTATTCCATATGCACCAAGAACGCCCCATCTTCTGGAAGCTTTTGCAGAATGGCCCGTGACCTGCAAAAGAGCAAGGGATCAGGGATGTTGCGGCAGTCGAATCCAGGGTCAAAGTAGGAATTTATCCCGCGCGCCAAGCGGCGGTTCTTGCATGTACGTATGTACATATGTAACTACTGGACTGTTTTCTCTGGATGTCTGTGTGTGCATTCATGTACCCCTTATCGCCGCCTGCCAGCTGTCACCATGCTGCTTGCTCTATAAAATCTTGGTGTTGGAGGGAGATCTGCTTGCGCCTGCTTTGGCAGCCTAGCCAAGATCTCCAGTGGCGTGTATCGCTCTTTCTCTGGAAATCATGGTGCGCAAAATGCAGGAATCCAACACATGCAGGCGCATCCATCCGGAATAAGCGATGGGACAGATCTTCTAGGCTACAGCGTCCAGCACTCGTCGCCGCATGAAGCGTCTACTGTAGCCGGTAGGTAGTACAAAAGAGCATCGAGACGGGGTAAAGAACTCGCCACCTCCAGATCTGGCTCCTCTACATTCCTCGGGCTCCGGGCTCCAGTAGTTACTGCCACCTGCAGCAAAATAGCCGAATGCGCATGCACGAATACAACAAGCCTCAATGGTGTGCTGTGCCGGTCAGTTGTGGCAACAAGACGCAGTGTGCAACTTCGACCCTCGTAATCTACTGTAGACTCGTAGCATTTTTCGCTGTTGCCGCTGCCGCTGCCGCTGCCAGGTTGCTAAAGCTTCTGGCTACCGACACAGTGCATACCGACCCAACCAATTGCCCACGTCGTGCTGTACGCATTCATGTGCCAACCCGATGGAGAAAATGGTGGACGCATAAGAACACCGATGGAAGTCGAGGAATGTCGAAAAGGGTGAAATTCTTCAAGCCCAAATATTCAGAGAGATGTGCACATCCATTTGATTCATCGTCTCGGACCGACCTCCTTGGTTCCTTATTTTTTTTTTCACCCTCCCTCTGGTGTGGATGGATGGATGGTGGGATTGAGAGAGTGTGTGGGAGGGGACCCTGTCCTATCCATCCACTCGTAAAGCTGCCCCGTATTGGAGTGTGTATGTGGACGGGCGGATGTGTGGTTGCAAAAGTCAGTATCAAAATGTGATGGTGGCCGGGCCGAGATGCCCATTTCTTCTTCTCGACCACGTATCTCTCAAAATTCACGTTTGGTTTGGCCCTGATAGCAATCTGAAGCCGTCGCCATCCGAATCGGGTTCCGCACTCGTCCCTGTCATTCCTTTTGTGGACGACAGCAATCTGGCGAGAAAATCATCAGTTGTCGTGGCTACTCCGGCTCGGTGGGACTTTACTCTCGGTGCATTTTCCCTATGTTTTCTGCTACGGCTTCCTTCTAGGAGCGGAATAGATGCCCATCAGTAGGTTAGACCAGGCCCTGGGCAACGTGTGCCTCTTCGACCCCAACAAATGTCGTGACAGCCATCATCTAAAAAGCCACAATCGGAAGCTTATTCCCACAGCACCTACATACGATGGATAACAGAGAACTATGCAAGACCTCGTTTCCGAGCTCTAGCCCTAAAAGGAATCAGATTACACCCCGACCCAACTCTGCTTGGCACCAAAAATATCTAGCAACCCCTTAGAATGATTTGCGGGACCGCCAAAAACGTTTGCTTCTATGTGTCTCATATTATTATTATTATTATCATCATTGCTACTACCGCGTATCGTCTGTTATTGATTATTAGATACATGGTGTTTCTTTTGTATAACATTTTGGTTATATATCAGGAGTAAGCATCTCCTATGTGTGATGTCGAATTGCGTCTGTTCCCCTGAATACTGTCCCTGCTCCCTGCCTCTTGTTAAAAAGAAACCCCAAATCAGATCCCGGGTTTTTTTTTCCATGGGAAAGAACCTCAAAATGTTCGTGCGTATCCGTGGTGAATGAATGTGCCAACTGGTTTAGCCGAAAAGCGACTAGCGTAGCGGCGTGGCAGCGTGGTTCCAGCTGGCTGGGGTAGTTGGGGGAATCTGCTAAAAAAGTGCCACGACAGACATGTCCCGGAACATTCAAAAAAAAATGTCAACAGGCGCCGAGCGACGAAAAACAAAGGTACGGACGGTACACACTACATGGCAAAGTTCCGGGTTTGTCTGTAAAATGTCTCTGTCTGAAGTATGTGTATGCGAATGACTGTTTCCCCGGCGGCCGCCGTCGACGGCAAAAGTCTCAAGTTGAGGAGAGAAACTAAAAATAACATGATGTGAGAGAGAAGAAAAAAGCCCCAACGTTATGCGCCAAGGTGTGATCGTAAAAATATTTGCTCATTATGGGTGATTGAACAGGAAGGTGTGGGTGAATTGAAGGGATGGATGCCAATTATTAGGTCCTAGTAGGTAATAATAACAGCCAGACAAATATAAAGAAACTCATGAAAGTCTGTTGTCCAATGCACCTCGTTATGTATATATATATGTACGTGTGAAAAGAAAGTTTGACGAGATCACTGATGATGAGATGCAATTTTTTTTGTTGCTCAACCATGCGTGTTCACCCCATCGCTTTGATGTCTGCTCCCGGCCAATCTGTTGACTTTTTAATCCAATTATGAACCATCTCATATGGTATAATGGAAATTCTCGAATGTCTTCCTCTAGAGGCTGAGCCGTGTGATAGGGTTGGTTGGTGTCTCTGGTGGGTGCAGTTAGGGGTCCGAGTGTGTCCGTGTCGTTGCGGGGGGAAAGTGTGTGCAAGCTTTATTGGCCTCGACTCAGCGTTCCCCTTTGTTCTCTACCCTAGTGCTGATGTGTCGCAACACCGCTGTTCCTTGGTCCGAGAGACTAGCCCACCCACTTCGGTGGTTAGTAGGCCGTCATAATCAAAACATCTCGAAGGCAACAACGCAGATGGCAGCCCTTTCAGCCGGGACGCTGGTTCCTCCTCTCGGCCATCTCTCCAGTGGCTTTCTCGCCCTCCTCGGGCTCCCACGTGTCAAAACTGGGGAAACTGAAGTAGTTTCCAGAATCTAGAGATGGTGTGTGTAGTGTTAGTAAATGCTGTACCTGTTGGAGGAGAGGGGCGGAAGGAGGGGGACAAGGCGAGTAAAAGGAATATGTACCTATTGACGTACACAAGCAAATACTCTCTTCAACAGGACAACCGTCGTCGTGAGTGGAGTCCATGTGATGACCATCGCCAATGTCATCCTCAGCCCTACGGCGGGGTAAGCTGGGTTCACCAGATGCCGAAAACACAGCTACCCTGCTTAGAAGTTCTGTGGCCCGTCGGCTGGAGTTTGGACTCGAAAGCACGCTTGGGCGGGTGATATTTGGGGCGGCGAGGGACGGCTCCGTAGCGCAAGCCCGGAGGAGCTTCGGACGCCGCGCGCTGCTGGGAGGGGAGCCGGCGGAGGAGCCTGGGGAACCCGGCGACCTTGGTGTCGAATCTCGGCGGCTGCTAGTACTGGATGCGTCTGAGTGGAACATATTGCTCATGCTGCTGGTGTCCGCGGGAGCTCTGGTTGGAATGAGGAGACGATGCAGTACAACCATGGGTATGGACTGTCAAATGCGTAGATAGTCACTCGTGATAAGCAACTACTAAATAGCGTGTATGTGTTTGATTGTTGGCTTTAGTTTTTGTGGTGTTCCAATACGAGTCGAGGTGGACGGGATAGAAGGTGTTAGTCGATCGTGGAGAATGATGGTATGTTGGGGTTTGGAAGCAAATTGGTTGTTTGCTGGTGAAATATATGGACGAAATATATGAGGCGGAAAGGTGTATATAATAAGTGGCAGTAGGGGCAGTATAAGATAGTCAGGTGGCAAGGAGACTAGCCAGTTGTATGGATGGGCGAGGAGGGCAGGCAAGGAGACACAAAGAAGGCGGCACGACCGTTCGTTTTTCTCATCAGCCAATGCCGAGTCTTGTCTAGCAGATCAAGGCGGTGCAGCAAACAGAGAAGGGACTGCAGGTTGCGTGTGTGTATTTGTGCTGGTAGTCTAGCCGCATGCATGTGTGCTACAAGTCTCCCGGACCACGAATGCTAGTACCATGTAGTCGCAATCGGAAAGTAGTTGCGGTCAATCCCAACACTCCTGTGTGCTGCAAGTGTGGAGTTGGCCCGTGAGCTAGTATGCTAGTAGTGCTACAACCGTGTATTTACGCTGTGCTTGTGTGTATGTATCGGTCTGGTGGTGGACGGGCCAAACTAGTCTACACTGTGGATATCTAGTATCTAGCAGGGTATAATCGGTGTAGCGATGTACGGTATTACACCGTAAAGCAGCGTCAAGCAGCGTCTGCGGGTCGTATCAAAGAGTGGCCTTTCTTGTCTCTCTTTCGGGTATGGTGTTATTCACGCTAGCAACACTGGTATCGTAGTTTTATCGGTCTCGAGCTAGTTTCCAAGCCGCGGGGCGCAATGACAGTGGCGGTAAGCCGGCACGGCGGGATGGATGATGGGAGTGCGTGTTGAAGTAGTCCAGCAACGAGTATTCGAAATACTGGTCGTAAATGGAAGCTTTTAGAACTTGTGGTAAACCAGGGGCAAAGCCTGGGGAAACGGGATTCTATGATAAAGGCGCAAAGACAAGAGGATGGGTACCTGAGAGTTGGCAAGGGAGGTGTAAGTAAGGGAGAATCGGAAGGGGGTGGAGGGAAGCTTGCGAAGGAAGAGGGAAAGAAGGAAGCACGGAGAAAAAAGAAGGAAGTATATGGCAAGTTCTTTAATCCCGAGAGATGCAAGAGCTTTCGGGGGAGGAAGGAATGCTTCCCACAACCTGGAAGGGGCAGCTTTGGATAGACGACACAGATACATTTTGGCAGGTACAACGTACCAATCCCTAGATCATTCCTTCCCATTGCGGGCGACCCCAGACCTCCTCAAATGGTGGATGATGCCCATAACCGGCCACTCACGATACATACCCCACAAGCAGGTCTTTAGTTACTTGCTACAACTGCAAGATACTAGATGGATAACCATCCGTTTTTGGCAACGAAAAAAAACACGCCAAACCAAACAGAAAACGACCTGATTACCACGTCCTGTTCCGGCACGACTCGGGCCACCAACGACCACTTGTCGCCCTTGTCGTGGATGGGTTGGGATGCGTTCTCGTGGGTGGTTGTTGATGGTGGTTTGGGTACAGTACTGGAGAGAAAAGCGGGTCTTGGGCAGCCTTTGGGCTGTACTACAGGCTTACGGCACAGGACGACCTTGCGTTAATTGGCCGGTCGCAGGCAATAAGCATCACCACCTGGCTACGGTGTCCAAGTCCCAACTGCCACGCGTGTCCCCGGCATGCAGACGGGCGGGGAGAAGAATGAAATCTAGCGATTCAGCTGCCTCCGCATCGCTGCACCATGCACCAAGAAAGCACCCCCCCCAGGCACACAGCGACCAAACACGTCGTCTCTGTTCAGCCCGCTAGTATGCGCAAAGTCACGCTGAGAGCTCCTAAAACATCATTGACTCTGTTGTTGGCCCCCTGCTGGCCCTGTCGGCCGCCGCTGCTGGCTCTAGCTTTCTTCCTTACACGCCCGTGCCCACGTCTTGCGCCATTTTCGTCCCCGTTCCTGGTGACCGACTGCGGGAGGAAGAGGGTGTACCTGCAAGCCTTTTGGGAGGAATCATCGAATTTCGAACTGCCAACAGCTCACAGCTAGCGAATCAAAGATCAGTGACCGAGCAACCTTTTTTCTAGGTTCCTGGCGATTGCCAATTGTCTTTGAACATTGCGAATAAGGATGGGATATTTCCGCATATTGCGTGTATTAATATGTATATGTGGGCGAAGAGTTGGAAAGTTGCAAGTGGCTTTACGTGGGATATATACTAACCTACGCAGTAGTATCCGAACTACTACTAGTAATGTTAGTTAGTAGCAAGAGCAATTGATGATTCTTCGTATACTGTCTACTGCTACTCCATAAAACATACTCATTCTTTCTCGAACACTAATTGCTACATCGTGCATGGTGCATGATACTCGGCTATGATGGGTAGCGGTCTGCGATACCGAGCTAGGTTGTATGATAGTATCTCTAATCACGAGCGGGTGCAGCATCTCAGTCTCACACACGAGCACTCACAGAATACCTACGAAATGCCCTTCGTGGAATATTCGAAATGTTGGTGTAGCTTTCTGGCTGCATGCCAAACCTTGTATACGGACATGCACAATGTGTAGTGCAGTGCATTATTTCTAGGCATGTATTTCGTAGGGTGCTTCAAGTTTCCAGATACATACAACTGCTTGTAGGGGTAACTCGAACTTCGTGTTGTCGGAGCCGGCGAACCACTAAAAGACGATCTCATGAGCTTCCCCACGGTACAGCCGGCATGCAACGGTAGGGCCAGCATGTCACAGCAAATGTGGTAGCACCCCACATCCGGTCCACGGGAGAGTCGGCCGCAGGGAAATCGCAGGGATCAGCTAGCCAGCAATGCCAGACAACACCAGTTCTTTCCTGCCCATCGTGAGAACACGCGTTTTTTTTTTTTTTTTTACCGTGGCAAGACAACCGTATGACAGAAAAACTATCCTTGTCCCCTGTTCAACCACCTTCCCGCTTTTGCCGGAGTGCCTTTCGTCTCACCTTATTAGTGGTCAATGCTGTTGTTGTTGTGTCAGCCTATGCCGTCCTAGCATTCTGTCTTGTTTTTTCCCCGGGACCGCGGGGAAGGATGTATGCTTTTGGATGTCTGCTTCAAGTTGAACTTACTCTTCCCAGACTCTGCCCTGCACGGCGGCCAATTCCTCCTCTGTCATTCGCTTACCCGTGGTAAAGTATCCTGTCACCAAGCATGTCAGATCACCGTCCATCCGTCCATACATATATCGACAATCTCCCCGGCTACGGCCCTTTGAAGAGGACCGCATGTAGGGTTACTCACCGGCAGTGATCTTGGCGTCAATCTCGACTCGCGAATCGGCGGGGATCCAAGACTCTGGAAGTTCTACTCGCTCGTGGATTGGGATTCTGTAGGAGTGAATAATCAACGTTAAATGTCTAGGCTTCCACCGTTGAACTAACCTCGTAGGGTTGAGGGTGTGGCCAAAACTTACCCTTGTCCTACTATAGCATCGTGCTTCATGCTGTTGTGGTGGTGCGGTAGGTACATGTCAGAATCTCGTCTTGCCTGCGGGGTAAGAAGTTCACTCACTTGCTCATGCTTAGCATCCTGTCGATCTTCTTGATGCCGAGCCAGTGCAGAATATCGGGCATAAGTGCTTGGAAGCGCATATCCTTCACTCCCGCCACATTTTCTGTCCGCTTGAAATAATCCGAGGCCCGATCCTCGCCCCTCTTTCTTGCATTGTACACCACTTAGAGCCGTTGTTAGTATCAATCCTTATCGGTTTGAAGCCACCACCGTCAACTTACAGTACTACTCTGTTGTTAGCATCGGCTGCAGTAAAATAGTGGGGGGACCAAGGGACTTTCGGGTATACATACTTTCGTCACCTCTCCCAGTGCTCGACCTTCTTTTCGGAAATAGATGACCACTCCGCACCCGCCATTCTGTGCTTCCTTCACTGCTTCCTCAATTCCAAAAATGAGATAAGGGCGGCAAGTACAAATGTCGGATCCAAATACGTCGCTGCCATTGCACTGGGTTCGATCTTCCTATTAGCTCTGTCCCAGCAACCAAGGAAGAATTATTCATTTGGCTGGCTTACCTCGTCGTGGACACGGAGTGACAGCCGGACAGATTCGTCCGGCATCTTGGCAGGATCTCCAAAGCAATATACAGTCAGACCGCCTGCTTGGGGGTTAGCAGTTGGTTTTATTGGAGTGTATTTGGGTTTCTTTTAGCTGACCAATTGGAGGAAGGAAGACTTTGATATCGCCTCGAGTTATAAGCTCGGGGTAACTGCCGCCGGTATGTTCGAACAAAGATCTTCTGAGAAGTCCCTCATCTGCAAGCATTTTTGGTTAGGAAGCTTTGTTTCATTATTTGATTGCTGTCACCATTCTACGTACCGATTCCAAAGCGCTCAGCTACTCCAGGCAAATACCACACCTAAAAGGGATGTTAGATATACTTAGGCCGGAGTTGCCGGAATAGACATACCGGTTCTACTGCAAACTTGGTCACGGCAAGTTCGCCTAGTTGGTTGACACAAATCTTGCCATCGGGAACTCTGACCGTGGATCCATCGTTAGCGTATAGTAGGTGCCACCTCGGAGCAGCTCTGGGAAGTCATACAGTCGCCCTTGGCGGACACTATCTTCGAGTTCGGCAAGCTAAACACCAAGTTAGTATGCAGCTAGTACAACACGTGATAAAGGCACCGATGGATGCTAACCTTCATGTGAGCTTTCGTGACCGCGATTGTGGGGCGAATATCGACTAAATCACGGCTTGTCAGTGCTACGTCCCTAACAGAAAACCCCGTCATCAACTCACCATCTTCCGCATCCATAACCTTCTTGAACTCTTGAGCAGCCACGTGCCCCCACGGATCCATAGAGACGATCTTCTTCTTATCCCCCCACTGCGGCAGCGGACCGTGATTGACGGCAGGCTCCGTATTGGTGAAGTCGGGCCTGTGATACGCATAAGTAGCTGCCTCGGAGGAAAAAGGTACATGCTTACCTGTGATCCTGGGTAAGCTCCTTGCTGGCCAATGCAAGGGCATAATACACAGAATAAGAACCACCATGTGCTAGTTAAATGTTGGTACACACTCTACTGCCTAGTAGGTCGAGATCGGGGATAGGGGAGCGACACTTACCTCCGATAGCTGCCAAGATTTATAGTTAGCATCCACCATGCTGCCATTGACAAGGTTTCAAAATGTATTGGATGACTCACCATTTCGACGCCTAATCGTCGTAGGGTATCTTGAGACCACTACAGGACCACGCTTCACGGGGTCGGGATTACCCCAGTCCATAGGGAATGGATTGATACCAATCTGCTTAGGATAGGTACTGAATAAGATGTAATTGTGAGCACGCGCATCATCATATTGGCCATGCTTTCATTCTCCTGAAACTGGGAGTAATTCTCAGATAACCAACTAGCCGTTGCTGACAAGTCCATAATAAACGAGTATTCAACGTACGTAAGGACAATGCGCGAAGTAAAGCCAGACTTCCCACCCGCAGCTGGAGCGGGAGTGGACATCCCTGTCACGGGGGGCGACGCAGCTTCTTTGGCATCATTGTTTTCTTGGGTGGTGGTTTCAGTCACGGCCTCTGGGGTTTCTGTGGATGGAAGATGTCCGATGCGGAGCGTCAGAGCCTCGACGGCAGATGCAAGCTGGGCTTGGGCCTGTTGCACCTGTGCAAGGGATGTGGCGATGTCATCCATGATTGTTGATGGTGATGGATATTAAGCAATGTAAAGAGAGAGAGAGAGAGAGAGAGAGAGAGAGAGAGAGAGAGAGAGAGAGAGAGAGAGAGAGAGAGAGTGTGTATGCTTGGTTGTAAAACACTCGACAACGTCGAAGGGAACTAGAGAAGCAGGAGCAATGGGAAACGAGTCGGAAGAAGGGAGAGAGAAAAAGGAAAAACAAAAAAAAGAAACAAGAAAGTAAAGAAAGAGGTGGTCGAGGAGGTGGTTTATATCTCCCAACAATGGGGCAGCCAGGTACTTAGGGCCACCAGTTTGTAACTTCTACATACAGCAAGGTCAAGGACGGTGATGTGTCAATGGAAATCATCCGAATAGGAACCGCGGTGATTGGGCTCTCCATCACGCGCGCAATCCCAATGGTCAATAGACAACAAGGTAGCTTCCGCTCACCGGAGCTCGATTCTTAACATCAACTTGGCCTCTATGCAACTCATTTCGATTTTGGAAGGACTTCCTTACAACAAGCCCAAAGATGCAGCCCCACGAAGCCCGCACACTGTTCCTGACCGCTGCTGGCCGTAGTATGACACAGGTGACATCAACAGCAGCCAATAGAGGAGGGACAATTGGGACACTGACCGGCTCTTCCTGCAAGTTGCTTGGAGATAAGGGGCCTTGATAAGACCTTGGGGCTCTTCCAAATCCCAAAAGAGCAACAAGGTGCTGGAAGGTGGGTTCGGCTGCTTGTCGTTTTGTGCAACTGCCCGCCCGCTCCCGGAAGGCGCAAGGCCAGTACGGGGATTGCCATTCTGGAAACGATCGGGACGATGTCTGCTAATGATAGGAAAACCCCATGCAAATTGCCTCCTCTCCTATCTTATTCACCATGGCCCGCTCCATTTCTCTTTTATGTGTGTATAAGGTAGGTACTATACACCCGTAAGCGTGGGAGACGGGGGATTCCAGCAGAAAGTACCGATTTCTTCTTAGTCATGCCTTAGTCGTGCCTGCTTCGCTACTTAAGCATGCGCCATTCATACAGCGCGTTCCCTGTTCGGTATGAATGCTAACGGCGGGCGCCGCTACCCGAGTGCTGGGATCACTCTTACTCTGGGGACTACAAGAGATATAAACGTGGAGTTTCTTACTCTCAAATCCATGTAAAAAAGTCAGAAGATACAAGAGATGTGCAGCGGTGAGTGGGAAAGGAGGGGCTGCCAAGGTGGCCCACGCGGTTCGTGCGACAATTGAATATGGAACTGTGTACAATGCTGACACGTGATCTCGAGAGTGACTCGCGGCAAGAGCCCTGGCAGCCGTGACTCGAAGTTGGAGTTTCATTGTTCAAGAAGTTCAACTTGGAAAAGGCCTCACAATCAAGGGGGACTTTTGAACTTTAAAGGTTGCCACCGTCCAACGCCTCGCTCTCAGGAAATCTATCC
Source organism: Zalerion maritima (assembly GCA_022664585.2). NCBI lineage: Eukaryota > Fungi > Ascomycota > Sordariomycetes > Lulworthiales > Lulworthiaceae > Zalerion > Zalerion maritima. The sequence goes on along the minus strand of JAKWBI020000177.1, from coordinate 67,787 downwards.
CATCAATAGGAGTCTTTCTGCCTTGTTTAGTCTCATTACGAGCCGCCAAGGTCTGCCCGTTTCGCGTGCCTTGCCCACCACACCACGCACCTTTTCGTCTATCGATACCCTACTAAACGGCATAATCGATATTTCGCAAACAGGACAAAATATCTACATCAATCTGTGCTAGCAACACATCAACAATATTTCCCTCCCAACTCTAGCATCGCGTGCCCCACAAGCATTCACATTATTGGTAGTAGTCATTCGCCATGGGCAAGCGCAAGAGTTCGAAGAAACCTCAGGGCCCTAAGAAGGTACACAACTGCCGCCCTCCGCGTCGTCGCAAAGCAACTGATATGCGCTAACTCGTCGCAACCGTAGAGCGACCCTCTTCCTAGCCAGTTCACATGCCTTTTCTGCAACCATGAAAAGTCTGTTCAAGTCAAATTGGACAAGAAGGCTGGAATAGGTACACTTGAATGCAAAACTTGTGGCCAGCATTTCCAGAGTGCCATTCACTGTAAGTTTTTGTCGTGCGCGCGCATTGACAGCAGAGCTACATAGCATGCAATTTTGCTAACCCACATGTTATCAGACCTCTCTGCCGCCGTTGATGTATATGGCGACTGGGTTGATGCCGCCGGTAAGATGGAATCTCCCCCCCAAACAAAATTTCTAGCATGACACTGAACGTCTATCGATCACAGACGCCATTGCCAAGGAAGAGAACGGAAGGGCTACTGCTAGCTCTGGAAGGGGGTATGCTTCCAAGAGCCGGACACATAATGAGTACGAAGACGATGCCGAACAGGGATATGAAGGAGATGTCATAGTAGGCGATGACGATTTCGAGTGATGACTATCCCAAAGCTCATGTCATAAACCTTCCGCTCTCAGAAGTATCCTGTTTGGGGGATAGCCTCTTTCCCTCCGCACGCGACCGTCGGCCTCGCTCCATAGCGAATGAAGATGAGGGCAAGCACAAGCAAAAAGACCCTCGCCCGCTTGGGGATGCTACAGATCCAACTACATGGTGTAGAACCTGTCCCCGAAGTCTCCGAGTCCTGGAATGATGTACCTTTTTGGCTTTTAGTTAGCAGCGCAAATAGACATCGCAATACCGGCCGGGTGCACACCCAATCACTCACTTCTTTTCGTCAAGTCCTTCGTCGATGAATGCTGTTACCACTTTTACGTTGGGGAATTTCTCGGCAAACTTGCCCACACCCTGCGGACTAGCGATGAGGTTGAGAAACAGGATGCGTTCTGCCGGCACGCCCCTTGATATGAGTACCTCGACGGCCATGCAGGCTGAACCCCCCGTGGCGAACATGGGATCCAGCAAGAGTACCCATCGGTTCGCAATGTCTTCCGGCAACTTGTCGTAGAACAGCTTGGGCAAGGTGGTTTCTTCATCCCTCTGGATGAGAATCTTGCCAATTCTAACGGAACGACAGCAGTCACGGAGACCCTGTTCCATGGCCTCGCCAGCCCGCATGATGGAGACGCCACATATCTTGCCCTCGAAAGAAAGACCATCGTATTTGCGGTCGACAGGGGTGGTGACTGTGTGCTCGACCGTGGGGAGGTGGTTGAGACCTTCCTCGACAAGCAGCCGGATGATCCTATTGGAGTAAAATATGAAGTCTGCCCTTTCTGTCTTCTTATCCCGGATGATGCTGTGAAAGCCTAGTCAGTCCCCACATCCCCGGGCTGGAAACACAACACAACATACGTAAGGAGTGCTATCAACTGGGGGGTCTGGGTGAGTACGTGAACATTTTCGAATGGGACCGTCTTGGACACGACTGCCACCGGTAGTTCAGCCCTGTGATCAGGGCCAACCTTCTCGATTGGTGGGGAGGTGTCCATCGTGGATCGAGAGTTCTGTTCCACGAGAATAGAGAAAGGGAAGTTGGTCCGAATCTTTGGCCAAAAGCGGATACTTGGCTAATGAGTGTTAATGGATACGCAAATATCAATGAGGACTGGAGATCCGGCTTCAAGCAGGGGAAGGTAGGCAAAGCAATGTCTTATGTAGTAGGCAAGTTAGATACTTGTCGTAGCTGCTTTAGTCTAGGTCACCTCCACCCTCATGCATATGCGCCTGCTAGCCCTGGAAAGTGAAGGACAGTATGACGGAGGCGGAGGTGCCCGCACTTGCTGAATGAAGCACATAACAATGCATGGCCGCTCGCAGCCACCGTGTCACGCACTGTGTCAGCATACGGCCCTGCCAAGCCTAGCTCAAGCAGTGCCCATCACTTGAACCAAACAGCTTTTAGAAGAGAACGTTTCGAACTATGGGAATGGGCACTAGGACTAAGATAACACCAGCATCCAGTGGGGGGAAGGAATGTGAATTAATTAACACAGGGTGCCTGCCTGTCCATTGGTCCTACGGAACCGGGGAGCGCCTCGTCTGCACAGTATTATTCAATGCAATAACTTGATTCATATGTATATCCCCCCACTTCTCGCGTTCGTATGTTGCGGGGTGCTGCTGTCTTGACGTGGATGGCTTGAACCTTCAGAACTGGGTATGTCACGTATGTCATCACCGTAGAGCAAATATCTCAAAATGAGAAGAGGGATAATACGATGAGACGAGGTTTAAGATGAAGTAGATACATACTATAAAATAGAGGTGGCGAAGTTCTTTGTCAATATCCGTACTAGCGTTGGTGTTTACTGAATATAGAGATTCGATACTTGCATGCGGCAGTGGTCCACATGTTAAATGTAACGGGGTGCTTACATTAAGCACTTCCCGCTCAAAGAAATAATAAAGAACATAATAGCGTCTACCCACGTTGCCAGCGCGTCACGCCCTCTAACCTCAAACAAGCTCAACAGCGGCCTCCTAGGACAATGCCATCTTCAACTCGTCTCATTTCGCAATGATCTTTCAATCTCGTCAACATAACGTCTACCGATACAAACCATCATGAATAACCTCTCCATGGCATCGCGCCAGGGCCTCGGCACGTCTCGGAAACCCGTTGCTACCTACGGAAAACACAAAACGCGAGCCTCAGCCAGTCCCGACGATGACCTCGCTGCCTCTTCTTCGAGCAACTTGGAATCCAAGTCGACTAGCCTCCCATCCGTCCCCTCGCGATCAAAACTACTTCCAGTCGGGAAGCCTCGGCATCAACTTGCCAGGAGGCCATTATCCAAGCACTCGCCGCCTCTGGCCGAGCATAATCAAGAAAAACAAAAGCAGCAGCAGCAGTACCAACACCAAGATGCCTACTCGTTTGGATCCGACGACGATGGCTCAAAGTCAACAAAGCCTAGATTTAACCCGGGCACCAAATTGAAGCCAGCTCCAAAATTCACTAAACAAGCTAAATCGCCTACGGACCCCTCGAGGCGCCCCACCTACCCACCTTCGCAGTCACTGGATCCTACTCCCACAGACAGACAACCCACTGTCACACCCCCGAGGGTGATTGCCCAACCGTTGAAGCCTTCAACGTACCAGAAACAGAGCAAGATACCATCCAACATATCTATCCCAGACACACTTGAGACCCCACGGTCGTTAAAGCGTCCTCCACCCCCTCCATCTTCACCCCCAACCACAGTCCGCCGCCGGAAGAGGCGTCTCATCGACAACTTACAGGCAGACAAAGACGGTGAGGAGGAGTCTAGCGATAGCAGTGATGCGGAATCGTCGTTGTCGTTGCCGTCAAGTGAAGAGCGAGGCAGCGACAACGCTCCATCGCAAGAGTTCCATTCTCCGCAACCGCAACCAAATTCCCGGCGAGAAGCGTTCAGACGGACCCCTCAGACAAAGCCCCCCGGTCTAAAATTCACCTACAGTAGCCAGAGAACATTACTTTCCGACACGTCCTCCCTCGATCCCGGAGGTTCACAAGACCCGTTAGCCATTTTTGCTCTAGCTGCCCCTACTAACGCGGCAATCTATGAGGAGGAAGAGGACTTGGAGTCTTCGCAAGCCGGGGGCATTCGGACTATCCACGAAATACGCCAAGCTGGCCAGAGCAGCCGATTTACTGACGAAATGGAGGATATACTAGATGGGGTTGGCTCCAGCTCATCGAGGTCCTTGAGGATCAGTTCCTTGATCGAACTCGTCGACAAGCTCCAGGACAGGAAATTTTGTAAAAAGTTTCGGGACTTTGGTGGAGATTCTCGGCTGTTTGGCAGTGTTGGGAAGGAGACTGATATTATTGCCAGTACCGCTCTGGTTTGCGTGTTACTCTCCCTTCTCGGAGCCGGACAGGCAACCCACATAACAAACAAAATGCAGTCGAGGACGCTTGTCAACATGGTGTTTCCTCTCCTCCAAGTTGGAGATGACCTTCAGACCCTCGCCCGACAAAGATCATCAGACCTTTCCAAGAACGGGCAAAAGAAATTTGTCAGCCTCGGGCCTTTGATGAAAAAACCGACAATTTGGGAACCGATGAAACCCCAGACAATAACGCCCCAGGTTCTAGCTCTCAAGTGCCTTGACCTTACTATCGAGCAAATAAGCGACCAGGCATTGGAGGGCCTGGTGGGCTCGCCCGTTTCGGACAAGCTATTCGAGATTTTGTCCGAGTCTCTCGAGGATGACGAATATGACGTTTCCTTGCCGGACGAGGCTCCATCGCCTCCATCGCACGAACTGTTCCTCTCCTTGACCGTTCTCAAGGTATGTTCTGTCAAGGCAATGGAATCAAAAGAACGGCCCAAGTGGACCACACAGCATCTGCCTTTGGTTGTGAAGGCACTTCATTCATCCCTCAAGAGGCACTCGGGTGGAGAAGGCTTTAAGACCCGCAGCCAAGTCAGCCAGGTTCTTCTCAACATGACCAACCACAACACAGCAGCCGCTCAGGTATTAAGCAGTGATAGGGTGTTGGACCCAATCTTGGCCAAGCTGAGCGACGAGCTTGGCAGGGTGGCTACTTCAAGCCCCGACAATTCATTCTCTTCGGACGCGCTCGACAATCTGGTCCTACTGCTGGGTGTCATGGTCAACTTTTGCGAGGACAATATTTCGGTTAGAGCGTTTGCTGTTCAGTCAGACTCTCTAGACGGAATAATCCGTCCTCTCCTAGTCCATTATCAAAAACGTTCAGAGGTATGTTTGGCGTCGACACACTGCCTGCTTGGGCCCCCTTCAAGATGACCCGAGCTAACAGGACGGCACTTCCTATCACTCGTACAGGCCGATTCAGTCGACAAGACGAGATTCAACGTCGCATTTGGATATCTATCGGTGCTTCTGGGCTATCTTTGCTCCGAAGCGCCTGCGCGAACCAAATTCAAGGCCCTCAGCAACGAAGGCACTCTCGAGCCGTTGTTTGTGTCGTTACGTGAGTTTGTCGCATTGCATGTTGCTCTTGAAAAGGAGGCTGGTACGGGTCCAGGTGAGCTTGGGCAAAAGGTGGGCATGCTGGTGGCCCAGATTGAGCAGGACGAGCGTCTTCGCAACCGTTAGCAGCGGCACAAGTCCCAGAGAAGGTAGACTTTAGCGATAGCATTTGTTTATTGATAAAGAAGGCCTGCGTAGGTCAACTCGGCGAGTCGTAGTAGCTATAGCTTGCGTACCCACAAGGATTGCTTGCCATGTTTCTACAGAATATTGGGCCAAGCACCCATGGACGTTGAAAACTCCCGGTAGAGTGGGATGGCATTGACTATCAGGATCATAGCTTGACTTTAAGATGAGAATACTGATGCATAGCTAGCGAATTAGATGCTTAGACCAGGCATAGTGGAAGAAGGGAGAAACATTGGCCAAGTTTGAATGTTGCTGTAGTGGTTATTACTATACCGTTGTTGGTGTAGATGGACTGTGATAATATGCTCATGGAACATCCTCACATATTACTGCTTTTGACAATCCAAAACGATCTCGTACAACTCCATCACTCGATGGAATGGATAAGTGGAAAATGGGGTGTGAGGCAAGCTGCAGGGGGTTGGGCAAAGGCCCCTACAGTGGTAGCGTCCCAGGACCCTAGAATTGGAATGATAGCGTAGCCCGGCGGCATCGATTGGTGCGGGTTGGATCGAGTCCGCAGCCGCTGGGTACTCCCGCTTAGTCCCGACGTCTTGTACGTTTTGTTATTTCTCTTTTTCTTTCTTTCTTTCTTTTTTTTTTTTTTTTCTGGGGGGGCGGAGGGGGAGGGGGACAGAAAGGGACGGTGGAGGCAGGCACCGAAAGGAGTGGGTGTCAATTGAGATAGCCGTAGATGTACCATACACACGGATTTGACTGCCAGATAGCAGTGGACTGAAATCAATCAAAATTAGTTCGAAATCCGTGTTGAATTACGGCCATTGGATCATTTGGATGTGTCTCTCTGGGTCATCAGCTGTAGGTTCTCTCTCACATGTCTCCTGCTGCTGCTGCTGCTGCTGCTTCGATCTACAGTAGTAGAAGTGGTACACGGTACACGGTACACGGTACACGGTACACGGTACTTGGAGGCAGTAGCATGTACTACATGCGCTTGACCACCTCCAGGTTAGTCTACAACCGTCTCTCCCTTCCCCATTACCCAGTACACCTAGGACGCTAGACAAGACCTCGTCCCTTTTCTTCATTCTGCACTTATGTTTTATTATTCATCCTTTCTCTCTCTCTCTCTCTCTCTCTCTTACCCCTACTCCGGCTTGTCCCAACTTGATCCCACCAGCATCAGCGAGTGGACTTTGATCGTAGCTCCCCTCGGAACCCCGCCAAATCCCATTCCATCCATCCATCTGTATAGAAGTCCGGCGCATTCCGTCCAGCACCGACGCTTAAATGCCGTCGCCATCCAAGCAGCGCAAAGTTGCCATTGTGGGCAGCCGCTCAGTCGGTATGCTTCCTTCCCTCTCTCTTATTCATTCACCCTCGTCGTGGAAAAAGCTGTACTGTTGGTGCCTTTGCTAACCGGGGCCGCTTGGGGTCCAACATTACCAGGTAAATCCTCACTTGCGGTGCAGTTTGTCGACGGGCACTTTGTGGAAAGCTACTATCCGACGATCGAGAACACCTTTAGCAAGGCCATCAAGTACAAGGGTCAGGAGTTCTCCACCGAGATCGTCGACACAGCTGGCCAAGACGAGTATAGCATTCTCAACTCGAAGCACTTCATCGGTATACATGGCTATATGTTGGTATACTCGGTCTCCTCGCGGCCGTCGTTCGAGATGGTGCAGGTGATACGGGAGAAGATCCTCAACCACCTCGGCGCCGACTGGGTGCCCATCGTCATCGTCGGTAACAAGAGCGACTTGCGCCCCGAGCAGAGACAGGTCACCTCCGAGGAAGGAAAGGCACTGTGTGACAAATTCGACTGTGCCTGGACTGAGGCTAGCGCGAGGTACAATGAGAATGTTGGAAAGGCATTCGAGCTATTGATCGGCCAGATCGAGAAAGGACAGAACCCTGGGGAGCCACCCGAGGGAAGCAAGTGCCAGGTCATGTAGAAATTTTGAAATGGGGAACCGGAAAGGGGAGACACTTGGTATCTAAGGCTACGACATTCGCACAGTTGCCGGGCCCAGTCATCAAGTTGCTTCAAGCTGTTGGGAGTCTCGTTTATGCTAGAAGTTGGATGGTATTCTTGTTCGTCATGATTCCATACTTGGAGGAAACGACCTTTCCCAATATCTTTTGCTCATACGTTTATCCGCCTTAACGTTCAATATCCCCTCTTTTTTTTTTTTTTTTTTTTTGAAAGAAGAAGAAATGAAAGGGCATGCTTTCTCTAGCTCTGTTGTTAGAGATACGTTTATCTTCTTCTATCTGCTTCACCGCCGGTATGCATTACTAGCAAGTCACTTTTCTGGGTAGATCCGAGGGGGGTAATAATAATTGAAACCCCGATATTGAATAGACAGCGATTGGTTTACCTGAGCATTTGATCCGAGACGTTCTCCTATACTTGAAAAGGTTGAAGTGAGGAAGATGCAGACATGAATTTCTGCATGTGATGCTCGGATACTATGTCGTCCTAGCACTGCTTGTAGTGCAAATCCCTATTGGATACTAAAACCGGTCACCACAGGCGCCCGCTGCAGGATCCAAGACCCTCCATCCATTCAACTGCAAAGCCAGTACTTGAACGGACAGCACTATGACAGAGCCTCACGCATGCGAAAAAGGAGGCCAACCTCTCTCTTGTCTCGTTATTACATGACTGATCTGTCAAGATTTCGCATGACATGATAAACAACAAAGTTGATAGCCCTCGACATGGGTGCTCAAGACCCAACAATGTGACACAGGGGAAAGAGGGGCAGGTGCGGGCGTCGTTCAGTGGACAATTGCGAATACGACAGTCTAAGGCGGACCTTCCACAGTTTCGGCGTGGAAGCAATGCACCTTCCTCTCAGCTGTCGCATCGATCCCTGGCAGCAACGCTGAGGCCAGAATGGTACCCCGCAGTACCTTTCACAGGCAATCGCACCAGCAAACGTCCCTTTGTCAACCCCTCCGAAAAATAATAGCCCCACCATCACTTCACTCACTTTCGCGACAGCTCTCTCTTCTTTGTTGCAAGCCCAAACACCGACACAAAATTTCCCATTGCGATTCTCTACCACGATGCTCGACGTCACAGATTTCATCACCGAGAGAGGGGGGGACCCCGAGAAGATTAGGGAGTCGCAGAGGCGTCGGCATGCCAACGTCGAGGTGGTAGACGAGATCATTGCCATGTGGGACGACCATCGCAAGAGTGAGTCAACTCTCATACGCACAGTACTGTCGCAGTCTTGCAACATGGCCACCCACCTATTTGACAATGCTAACACAATGACTTTCTTTCTCGAATAGCCCTATATGCAGCCACACAGATGAGCAGCAAGATCAATGGTGTCCAGAAGCAGATCGGCCAAAGGAAAAGGGCAAAGGAGAATGCTTCGGACCTCCTGCAAGAAAAGATGAAGCTCGAGAAGGAGAAGAAGGATATGATGGAGACAGCTGGTGCAAAGGACGTGGCTCTGAAGGCCAAGCTTAACACCATTGGAAACATTGTCCACGACTCAGTGCCAGTCAGCCACGACGAGGACAACAACGAGCTGATACGGGACTGGTCACCAGAAGGGGCCTCCCCGACAAAGAGGGAAGACTTCCTCTCCCATCACGAGGTACTGACGCGCCTCGATGGTTACGATCCCGACCGCGGCGTCAAGGTTGTTGGCCATCGTGGCTACTTCTTCCGAAACTGGGGTGTGTTCCTCAACCAGGCCATCATCAACTACGGACTGCAATTTCTCGCAGAGAAGGGATACACTGCCCTACAAACCCCACAATTCATGCTCAAGGGCTACATGGCAAAGACGGCCCAGCTTGAGCAGTTTGATGAGGAACTTTACAAGGTGGTTGACGGCGAGGCCCAGAATGACAAGTACCTCATTGCTACTTCTGAGCAGCCCATCTCTGCATTCCATGCCGACGAGTGGATGCTTTCCAAGAATCTACCTATCAAGTACGCCGGATACAGCACATGCTACCGCCGCGAGGCCGGTGCCCACGGACGCGATGCCTGGGGTGTATACCGCGTACACCAGTTTGAGAAGGTAGAACAGTTCCTGCTGACGGACCCCGAGAAGTCATGGGAGGCCTTCGACGACATGATCCACAACTCTGAAGAGTTCTACAAGTCGCTCGGCCTTCCATACCGCATTGTCGCCATCGTTTCTGGAGCCCTCAACAATGCGGCCTCCAAAAAGTTCGATCTCGAGGCCTGGTTCCCTTTCCAGGGAGAGTACAAGGAGCTAGTCTCGTGCTCTAACTGCACCGACTACCAGTCCCGAGCCCTTGAGATTCGATTCGGCCCCAAGACACAGACAGACGCCAAGAAGAAGTATGTCCATTGCCTAAACTCGACACTCACGGCGACTACAAGGACATTATGCTGCATCCTAGAGAACTTCCAGACACCTGAGGTAAGTTGAGATGCTAAATCCCCTCCCGGAGCCCGGTAGCTAATAGTGTCATTTTCTTTTCCGCTGGGGACTAGGGAATCAATGTACCCAAACCACTACGAAAGTATCTCCCTGGTATGCCCGAGTTCATCCCTTTCACAAAGGAGCTCCCCAAAGAGAGCACTTCTACCAGGACGAAGGCTGGGAAGCAGGGAGGAGGAAAGGTGAAGACAGCAGACGCTGCCGCCGGAAAGGTAGCAGAGGCAGCCGACAAGCTCAAGGACGTCAAGGTTTGATCTAGCATGAAATTTGCGTCGCGGCATTTGAGGAACAAGGCTGGCAGGCCATGGACTTGCCGGGGAGGAGAAGGAATCTCTTACCCAATATTATATTGAGCGTTTCCTTCCACCAAATGACCGTTAGCTTGTCTCCCTGGACCTTGCGAGCCTTTATGACGGGACATAGATAGTGAGCAAGCAAGAGACGACACTCGTGAGTGGCGGCGCGGGGCATCAAAACAGGCTCGGGCGGTTAGCAATCGGCCATTAAAGCTCGAAATTATGTGTGGCCATTATCCAAACTTGCGAAGATTAGGGATATTGTGCAGCAGCTGGGGTAACACGCGACAGTAATAGATCGAACGAAACCGGAGATGCGGCGGGTTAGTACCTTGGCCAGGGTTGAAGGCATTACCTGAAGTACCGGACAAGGGGGTGTCGCAACGTGGATAGTTGGGGTAGTGGTTCGAGATGCCCTTCTTAGAATATGTAAATCAAGGTTCTAGCTTATATGTGAATATTGTTTAGTATCAACAGCAGTAACCAACTAATAGAACTTGAGTTTTTGATATTGTCCCTGGTGGGAATTCTCATTGGAGAAACGCAAAATAAGTTCTAGTGTGTTGCAGCATGGAAGCTAGTTAAATAGAAAGAATACCCCTTGTCCCTCGGGATTTTCGTCTCATTCCCTTGGGTCGACCAAAATTCGGCTGGCTGTTCATCCGTCTGGTCAGTTTTGTGTGAGTACTGTATAAATTATTGGGCTTACCAAGAGCGCGCGGTCTGCTGGCCAGACCAGACAGCACCAGACGAGATTCAGAACATTGGGCTTGTTTTTAGGTTCAGTCGATTTCTGACGATGCAGTAGGTTGATCGCCAGTTTGCCCATTCCTGACGACGCTAGTCACAGATACACACCAGACAGTGACAGTAGTGAGTTGCAGGCCGTGGCTGAGGCCGTCATGGTGTTGAGATTCCTAATCGGTGACACGAATAGCGCCTGATCATATGTCGGGGAAGTGGTGAGTTAAGATTGTTCCATCCACAGTTAAACTTACCATTCCGGAAAAGAAATGATGGGGAGGAATCCGATGGGTTTGATTCTACGACGTGTACTAATAGTGACCAGCTTCCTGACATTTGCCCATATATCAACCAGGTGAAAAAAGAGATCAATGTATTAGAGCTTCGAGCTACGAACAAAACGTCGAAGTACTTACAGTTGACGAAAGAGCATAGAAACAGCCCAGAAGCAAAACCTTTCAAAGGCAAGTTTCCAACGCGACGAGAACCAACTCTTGGCAGGCACGTACAGTGCGGCACGGCAAAAGTAGTATACATGAAATACGAGTGGGGTTGAAGTACCTTCTTTAGTAAGTACAGTGGGATATGTACAGAGCACGGCACATTGGCAGCACAGTGTCCACAGTGGAGGCTGTCGCATATGCTTGCCCTGCTTCTGGAGATACATCTTTTGCCACAACATCCGAGGCAGGATGGGCACATAGTGGCTGTGCCTTTTGCTATGCTTGTCAAAGTATCGCTCCACCACCAGGGACAGGCTGCAAAATAAAATGTAGCCAGGAATGGTTTTCTTTCTTCATTCAATTCCTAAATGATTTGCTTCAGAATGAAGGGATCTCTACTAAAACACTAAAACCAAAGCCTCCATGCTGACCATGACGCCAAACAGAAATAGGAAACAATAGACGGAGAACGGCAAGCAAAGCAAAGCAGGTGCAAGCAAGGCAAGGTGGAGAGAAAGTGTTTCGAACTGGTGGTAGGGTCCTCCCTCCTCATTCATGCTTTCCTACCCTGCCAAGCCTCCCAGATCCCCAGCAGGCAAGCGCAACTTACTGCTGCTATTTAGATAAGTTTGGATGCTGCGTAAGAGTTGTTACAAGACGTTGAATTATTTCTTTACTTCTTTATTTTCTCGCATACGGGCTTCGCAAGTTTTTTTTTCTTCTTCTCAACCCGCAAGCGAATCTACCTACTCTACTATACCCACCGACGGCTTGGTTGTCACGCCTCTTCAGCCCTCTTTTTAGATTTCCCCAGATTTTCGAAGGCGGCCAAATAAGAAAGTCCCCGTCCACATAATAAATCCTACTACTGGTGGTAACACAAGCCCTCCGAACCAACAACGCACCGCAACTCTTGCTCGCCCTCGAAGCCTCCCGGGTTTTACCGTTTGTTTCTTTGTTGGAGCTGCGCGACAAATTCTCCAAAAACCCAAGACGTATAGAGAAGACCGGTGCCCGAACTTAGGCGACTTCCTATCCCTCTCTTTTCCCGGTTTCTACTTCCATCAATCAACGTCTACGGTCACTTTGCTCATCGCCTATTTATCCTGAATAACCTCAAACTCGTCCCCGTCGGTCCCGCTCTTGGCTCCTCCCGGTGGGAGAGTGCCCTTCTCTAAACCAACCGCCTTCTATCGTATCTGCAATATTCGAACCCCGAATGAATTTCCTGTGACGCACGCTCCATTCCGCCACAGCCTCCAAGGCTTTCCCTTCTACCATATTTCCGTTTTTCAGCTAATCCGAAAATGGGAGACATTCTCATGATAACATGCCCGGTATGTGGGTACAAGACCCCGTTCAAGTGGGATATTGATAATGTAAGCATACGATACACAGGTAATTCACACCTTCCACTAGGGGGCGGGTAGGGAACTATTAATGTCTTGATACTGTTTTGGTACTTCATCCGCGACGTTTTCTCCTTTTTTTCCTTTGTTAAAGCCCTTTTGGCACGCGAGAATAATTCAGTCGGGCTGTGGTCTAGTAGTTCTTGTGTGTTCCGAGTACTATTTACTCAGGTGCTGCCCTTCTGTGCGCTTCGTTTGCTCTCCTCGGCTGCCTCGCGATGTGGTGGTTGTGATGCCACGCGATGACCATGATGCGAAGGGGAGGCGGGGAGGCAGGAAGTAGGGCACCACATGGTTTTATGTTGGTTGCGAAGTTCCCCTGCCGTCTTGTCCCAGTTGATCGTTCTTGCCCTTGTTTTTCATCTTTCCTATCCTAATCTTTACCTTTTTGCTGAAATGGGTCATAGTAGTCGCAACTTTGGGGGTTTTAGCTTTGTCACTAACGTCGCATACCTGCCGCTTTTCCTGCGCATTAGCATCTGGTTAAAGACCATCCCGATGCTTCCACTAGCCCCCCATCCTATCTTCCAGAAGTTGTCCTTCCCCAAGACATCCACATGCCAGACACCGATATTATTAGTACAGATCCCCTAGGTCCTACACGAGGCCGCCATCAAGACCCACACCGACGTACCACCATTGCTTCCGTGAGCAGAAGCAGCAGCAGGAGGAGAAGACGCACACGACCACCTTCTCCTCCACCCGTCCCGCCCAAATCACCTTACGCAAACAGCTCAGCCCAGTTTCCGTCTGCCAACAGCACGGCCACAACGAGCAGAAGCAACAGTACGAGAAATCCTCACTCCCGCTCCAACCCGAATATAAACACACATTCCAAGCGACCGGCCTCGGATCCTCACCCGGCCCCTGCCACACCGCAACGAATCTTCTCTGACGACGACTCCGGCTACGTGGAATGCCCCCTAGAAGGCTGCGGTGAGGTGGTAGGCCTATCTGACATGGACCTACATCTGGACTTGCATTCCCAGGAGGACAGCGGGAATGATGCGGCCATAGCTGAGGTGTTGACGGACTCCGGCGCAACCGCTGGTGACCGCTCCTCCTCCTCCTCCATGACAGCGACTCCCGAAGAAACTATGTCTCCTAGATCCGCACGCCGCCACCACCGCCGCCGATCTGGGATGAGCTCCAGGCCAGACACAACGGAAAAGGAGCGGGACAGATATTCGAACTCGAAGCAGCAATCAACGATGTCGATATTACTTGGGGAGAAGCACCGGAAAACAATACAGGAGTGGAAAATGATATTAACAGGGTCTCCGCCATCGTTGTTAGGAAGTAAGGCTAAGAGGAGGCCACACACGGGAGCGGCAAGTTCGTCAATGAAGGCGAAGAGGTTAGGAAAGTCGGAGCTCGGAAAATACGCTCACGAACTCCGAATGCCGGAATGGCTCGTCTCGCTACTAAAGAAGGGTGGACAGGTCGAGAATTCAGGGATGATACCGGTGATTGAGCAATTATTGGAACAGTCGCAATACCTTTCGACGGCATACTTATGTCACTTAAGAGTCAAGCATATTTCAAAGCTTCGAAGAGAAGGTATGGTTTAATCTCATATTATTTGTTTTATCTTCCAGAACAACTTTGTTTCTTGTTCTCCTTGCTGGAGTGTGAGGCATCAACCCGCACACAGACCCCAAAACGGGTGTGATGAGGCAAGCTATCTATAGTTCTAGATCGTGGTGACTAACAACTCCACTTTCTGCAGGCGGGTTTTGTGGATACCGCAACATTCAGATGCTCATATCGTACATCATCAGCGCCAGATCACAAGGACGCGAGCACTTTAAGAATGGCATACCGTCCGTGTTTGAACTACAAGAGCAGATTGAAAATGCGTGGGACAAGGGCATCAATTCATACGGACGGGTCGAAACAGGTGGTGTGAGGGGGACGAGGAAGTTTATTGGGACGCCGGAGGTATGGTTTACTGTTGCTGAACCTGAGTTGAGGTTGTGTTTCTTGTAATACAGGGACAATTGGAGAACGCGAGGCGTTGCTAACTACGTTTTGCTTTGGACGCAACAGGCACAAGCAGTATTCATCAACATGGGGATCCAGTAAGAAGCCCTCAAGACTCCCCATCCCGACATCAGAGACTCCACGAATTGCATGAGATCCCGAAGGATTTTGCCTCGCGCAAGTTCAAGTATGCTGACGTGTTTGGTGGTTTTAAAGGTGTGACGTAAGGGCGTTCAAAGACAAGACCCGAGAATCACAAACAGCAATGGCCTCGCTTCTCGACGAGGTCGAGACGTATTTCCAGTCGGGCGTGACGGATCCGGCGGCGAAGGTGCATTGCACGGATTTGCCGCCTATATACTTTCAACATCGGGGTGAGTTTATGTGCTGGGTGCATTTTATCACACTGATACGAATGCTAACTTTGATTTTCCCCGTGAAATAGGACACTCGATGACGATCATTGGACTAGAGAAGCAGCGTGTGGGACAGCACGCCTTCACGAACCTACTTGTTTTCGACCCCATGTTTAGCGACTCGAGTAGCCTCACTAAGCTTGCGGGGCTCGAGTTTCGTCATAAGGAGCCGGATAAAGCGCTGAATGCATACAGGCGGAGGTTGCAGTATCTGCAGCGCTATCGAGAGTTTGAAGTTTTGAAGTTAGTATCTCCTTCGTTACGGTAATTTGGTGGGATAGACTTTAGAGGGTGGGTGCTTAGGGTTGGTTTTTAGGGATGGGGCAGTTGGGATGTTTGAAGATCACTGTGGGGAGATGAAGGAGAACATATGATGGAGACTGGTGCGGCTAACTACTGTCCATGGTATTTTTGTTTCTTTTTTTGCTTGTAGGCTGCTCCCACCTCATTTAACGACATAGAACGTCTACGAAGAACAGAGCGAGGAGGTACAGGGCTCAAGCTTGCATAGGGCGGGGAGACGGGATATGATAACTAGAAGGAGTACGATTAGAAGAAGGGGTAGAAGGCCTATCCGGCCTTTGATCAAGAAAGTGAAGAGAGCTCTCAGGAGGGTGTTTCGATAGTATCTAGAGTGGCTAGACGGCAAGGTATGGTTTTTTGGGGGGTGGTGAAGCGGGAAATGCAGGACCACCCAGCCATCATTTAAAAACACTTGGATTCGTCGTCCATCTACCGATATCTCGCTCTTTGTCCCATCGATTATGATAGTGGTGGGGCTTTCCTCATTTGCACCGTTCTACCCAGACCGCTACCCAGATACCCCCACCACCGCTTCGTCGACCGTCCTTCGCCTATCATGCATCATCCGTTATTCACCATTTCGGACGTAATGTTCCGTTCATGGGACAACAGCATCGGGGCCCTTCTCCTCGAGCCACGTTTTTAGCTTTGCAAGCGCGAGGGAGCGGTGCGAGATTTTGTTCTTTTCGGCGGGGTCCATCTCGGCGTATCTGGTAGAGGGGTTAGTCTTCAGGGGAAACAGTAGGTTACGGGGGTAGAAGGGAGGAGGTTCTATGGGCACTTACGTCTTTCCTTGGTATTCAAACATTGGGTCCCAGCCTATATTTGTTGATATTAGCGAGTGTTTTCTTCTTTGGCATGAATGAGCATCAAATCATTTGACCTCGTCTTCGTTTTCTAATCTTCCTCAACCACCAGAATTCATACTCTTTTCCAAGACTTGAGACTGATATCACTGTGTACATTAGATGAGATGAGATATGATAAGATGGAAAGGGGATGGGGGTAAATTCCTAGTTATTATTGCGACTCGGAGACGTGATATCAACCTATTTAGACATGGGATCTTCGAAATACAATGGGGTTGGGATTAAAGCGAAGAACTAACCGAATTTGCCATCACCCCTAGCCTCCACGATTTTCCCGTGGACTCGACCCTGGAAAAGGAGAGGTTTGTGTCCTGGCCCTTGGGAAAATGCGAACGTGCAGACTGCTTGGGCGGATTTGTCGGCGTGCCCCGCTAGGAGGGAGAGGAGGCCTGAGTGACCGAGGGAGGTGAGGAACCATTTACTAGATACATCGTGTGCATGTTAGGTCAAGATGGAAGGGCAGGGGGGGGGTTAAGAATGAATGGGGGATTAGACTAGACGAGGAAAGAGATGACATGGAATGGCACGGCACGGCACGGCACGGTATGAGAGGGGTTTGAGTATGGGGTATAGGGAGGGGGAGCTTACGGGTAAGAGGACGTGGGGAAGAGAGACTTTACATGTACGGGCCGGGGAGACCATTTAGTGCGTCGAAGCAGAGACACGTGTCTTCTACCAGGACTGGGCCTTTGAGCTGTTTGAGAGGGGGATACTGTTAGTAAATCATGAGCGGCCATGTCTTGCTGGGTAGCTGGAGCATGGGTAAGGTGAATGGAGCTGAGTATATATGGATCTCTTGTGCGTTGCGCGTGCATACCTCATCAGCAGCCCGCTGGCACTTGTCGGTAGTGACCTCCTCGGGAGTAGCGGCCTGGATCTCGATCAGGTCGAGGGATTTAGACTCCACGGTTATGGTGGGCTCGAGGATGGCCTTCACCTCCCGCAGCTTGTTGGCGTTGCCGGTTACGAAGTTTACGATGTGTTTGCTTGCCATTGCGGTTGTGTGGTAGATGAGATGGGGGCCCAGGGTGGCGGGTGGCGGGTATACAGGCTGTCTGGGTGTGAAGACGTCTTACTAGATATAATGTGAATCTGTAGTTAAAAAGCTGGGCATAAAAATTAAATAAACAAGTACCGCCGAGTCCTGCCCTGTGTGCACAAAAATATGACACATGCCATGAATGCCTGCACGAGGAGCGGTGGTGGGTTTTCCGGCACAGTGCCAGCGGGATTTATCTTGCACGGTTCGGCGGAGGTGCATCTACAAGTTAGGCCGGAACTGCCGTACCTGCCTCGTTCGATAGCATCCCCAGCAGCAAGCGTATTTCATACCCAAAACTCCCAACATTATGTTGAGTTGTATTGGTTTTCTCTCTCTATTCTTTGAAGCACCATTTATTTTTCATTTCTTAGCCTCGCCCTGGTAGGTAGATCGAGGGTATACTCGTATGATTGTACGAAGAACGTTCTCTGCCCTACATCCCCACACCCTAATCTCCTTCCCCTCCCCACCCACCTACTCAGGAGCATGGTCCTTCTTCCACTGCTCCAGCCACGAGAAAATCCTATCGACATTCGTCTCCATCTCCTCCGGGGTATCGCTCCTTAGCTCCACCACGATCTCCTCGTTGTAGCTATCCCTCGCTTCTTGGAGTAGAATATCCATTATCTCCGTGTCCAAGTTTTCTTGCAGTTTGATTTCAGCGTATTTCCTACAGCGGCATAGGAGGTGTAAGTATAATTCCAGGTATCCGAAGGGGGAGATATTGACATACCTCGCGCTCAGCCGATCGTAGAGCGTGCTGGACTCGACCCTCAGCACGACGACGAGGTCGATCCATCGCTGGGGAAAGAGCTCGCAGGCGTGCCAGTCTATGATGCACCCGCCTTGCTCGACGCCATCGTCTTCCATTGCGTCTAGGAGCTGTTGAGAGAACACGATGGGTTAGCTTGCTCTTGGGGCTTGGTACTTAGTAAGAAGGGACACGAGAAAGCCAAGGCTGGTTTGTGGGTTTGTGGCGTGGATATCCATCATCCTCCAGTAGAATACTGTCTTTCAAGACCACATCGTCGTTTGTCGCGATCCTAAGCCGTTTCCAGAGAACTAGCGATTCCCTGTCTCGCAATCTCCGCGCATATCTTTATCTATTGCTTCGTGTCTTTCCTCGTCCAGCATCCATCGCTCAGCCCTCGCTTCTCCAGGCTGTCTCCCCAAGTCTCACATCCTCCCCTCTTTCTGCCTCTCCACCCCGCCGCCAGCTCCTGTTGAACCCTCTCGTTCCATTGTATTCTCTGCCTCCTTTCCACTGAATCACCCATATCCCCCCCTCCACAAAATGTCTCTCTACACACAAGGGAGCGAAGAAAACGAGGCATCATGTAACTTACCTTATCATCATCAACGATCCAACAGCCCAGCTCATCATCCCACCCCTCGTGACACTCTTTGTCTTTCACAATGTTGTTGACGCTCACGTGTCTCATTTTCAACTGCCCCTCTCCTCCGTTTGACGACTCCTGTAGCCTCTCTGCCAGCATCTCTGCATGCGCCGTCTTGCCTGTTCCAGGCGTCCCAGTGACTATGATGTTGGGGAGGTTTCGTTGGGCTGCTGTTAAGGGCGCCATGGTCGCGATATTGGCGATGTCTGTGCTGGTTGCTACCAAGTGGATGTATGCAGGGATGAAATATCGGTCGCCTTGTGGAGGGTTTTCCTGGTTCTGGCCTCTTGCTGTGTCTGTCTGCGGAAAGAAAAAGAGGCGAAAAAATATTGTTCCCAGCCTCGTGCTGTCCGAATATGCGACGCAGCTTTGCGCACTGTGGGAGTAAATGTCCTAGTGAAGTGGGACAAATCGGAGAATAATACTTTTCCTGAAATCAACGGGGAACTTGAATACGAGGAGGCTCGGAGTTTGGTGTGTTCCAGGGTGAGGCTGTTTGCATGTGAATCTGAAGGCTGCCGCAGAGGAAATAAAAGTATAAATTTACCACAGTGCTTAAACACAGTAGACACACTCTTTCCACGGCCCCTCACGATTACATAATGATGGGAACGAGGAGGCAGGGCCTTGCATCAAACTCACTTCAAAATGAGTCCTGGACGGGATAACGCTATTTCTCTTTGTCATCAAATGTCCATTTCCATCATATTAATTTACATGATACATCCAAGCCATTCCGGCACCAAATTATCCGTCATCTACATCCGGGGTACGTGAGTAGAGTATTTCAGCAACCGCCAGCATTCATGCCTGAGATTCACGCTCAAAAGAATTCAACCCACAAGCCGCTTCCTTTCTTTGCTTCTTGTGTGTGTATTAGCAATTGGCAGCGCTATTCGAGCTGGGTCTGAATGAAGACCACAGGATTCCTCCAATACTCTTCTCCATCAATAGTATATACCTATCCTTAAGGTGTGGCTATGATGCTTGCTGCTACTACTGCGGCCCCTCCATTTCTCGACGAACTCACGCAGACTTCCTTCTCTCCTTCTTGCCGGTATGATGTAACTAGTAGTAGACACAAAAACCCAACCTATCAAAATGACCAAATAGTGCACCGGCAAGAAACATGCCGAGCAAGAACCGCAGTACCTAGCTCGCAAAATAGCATCTAGAGTACCAAGCAAAAAGGGGCAAGCTTGCAACTAGTATGTGTCGCGAGGAGGAGCAATGCGCTCTAATCTCGCGATTCACCCTCCGTGGGTACCATTTCCCCTCACAAATCAGGACTCAATACGAAACATGACGCCCTTGAGTAGCCAAGCGGCTGCTATCCACCGTTAATACGGCACAGCAAATATCATGGTCGGCGACGCTAGGTGACGATCGCTTGGGGTTCCATCTCGGCTTCTTCCTCAACGTCGCCCATCGCGTTGCTAGATATACTATCCGTCTCGGCATAATCGAGCTTCTCCTGCTGGGCGATGGCCTGTGCTGAAACGATCTCGGCAAGTCTCTTTAGTCGAGGGGTTTGAAGCCAAGACGGTGTATAGGTCTCCAGCGCAGTGATCACCCTAGGCTCGGCAATCTCGTATGGACCACTATCATCCATATCGACAGCCTGGAGCAAAAGAGCGTCGCTCTTTTCGCTGACTCGTGACGCAACCGCCTTCATGATTTCACCGTTAATGGGCTGCTCGTAATCGGCGACGAGATATTGATTGAGTAGCTTCTGGATCTGGTTGGGAGAGAGCCTGTTGACAAGATTGTTAGTTTGGCCTGCCTGTCTGTGTATCGCCACCTCACAAGACTGGAGAACTTACATCCAGCAGATATCTTGAATGATCTCAATGTCGTTCAGTGTGGCCTTCTTCAGCTGCAGGAGCTTCGTAGCTTGCTATACGAAGAAAGAGTTGGTTAGCGTGTGTATTTGCAAAAGTCAGTATTCTCACACTTACCATGAGATGTTCCAGTTGCAGAGTTCCCTCTGGCATGTCGTGGCTCTTGCACCACTCTTCAATCCTAGTTATGTTGTAGTTGATCTGGAGACCCCGCTTCCAGGAGAGAAAGTTTCGCCGCATGAGCAGATCGTTGAAGGCTGTGACACCAACGAGACGCAGCAACTCCGTCACGGTCTGGGTAATGATTGAATCCTCGAGGTAGTAGGCCTTCATGGCACGGAAAACGCTGTTCAGAAGGCTGAGGAGGTTGTCCATGCTGTAGGCAGGCGCGCTGTTGGACTGGAGGAGCTTGCCGAGGAACCGGTTGCTCTCGTTCGTGACGAAACCGGGCAGCGACTGCGACTCGATAATGGCGGGAATGATCATCTTCTGTAGCTTCTTCTTGAGTACTTTCATCCAGGTATGGTAGATGTTGAACTCCAGAGACTCAAGGTCGTGCTTGACAATCTCCAAAAGTCGGTCGTACTCGTAGTTGTCTGTCTTCTGTGCTTCGTACCAATCCTCCGCGAGGAAGACGAATGAGAGCATCTCATGGACATTGGACAGCCAGAATGCGCCAGGGTTGATAGCTTCGTCGCCGTCGTGGTCCATGACTTCCTGCTGGATGGACTGCATGACATTGGCAAGGAAGCGCTCAGACTCCTTGACGAATCCGTTGTTCCACATCTCGGATGTGACAAGGTTGATGAGGTACGAGGGGAAGAGGACCTCCTTGTCCGAGGGGAGAGGGTTGGAGGTGGGCGACGGGATTTTGAGGTTGCGGATTAAACCCACTGTGACCTCCTCGTTGAGACCATCCTCGTCGGCCAGCAGGGTTTCAAGCTCAAGCTCGATGTTATCAGCGCCAGGCATGTAAGTGGGCGCACCGGGTAGATTGGGCCTATTGCCCATGCCTGGCATCATAGACACAGGTCTAGGGTTGTAGGCCGCACTGAAGCGATCAAGCTCGCGAGGCTCGGCACCAGCACTCCTACGCTTAGGCTTCTTAGCCGAAACGAGGTTGATAAGCCCGGTGCTGATGGGTTGCGCGACCGTAGCCCCAGCGCCATTCGCGCCATTGGCAAGCTCTCCATTGATAGGTCCAGACCTCCTCGCCAGCTCGAGCTGGTCCTGCAGTTCGATGATCTGCTGGCGGAGGGTTATCTTCTCGCTCTCGTGAGTCGAGTTCTCCTCGCGAGCGTTCTCAAGGTCCATGCTTGCCGTGCGGAGGGACTCGCGAAGCTCGCGCTCCTCCTCCTGCATGCGCTTGACGTTGGCATTCGACTCGTCGAAGTTTGCTTGGAGCTTCTTCATCTCCTCGTCCATGGCCTCGAGACGGGCAGCCGAGATACCGGCCTGGTTTGCTTCCGACTGCAGCTCCTTTGTCCTCGCCTCGAGAGCATTGTGTCGCTTCTTCCAGGATTGGATCTGACCCTCGTAGTTCTCCACCTGGGAAACAAGGGCCTTGTTCTTCTCCTTCATCGTGCCAAGAGACTGGGTGAGCTCGACCACCTTGTTTTCCAGCTTGTAAGAGATCTGCTTGAGATCGCGTGCCTCCTCGCGCACCTTCTTGTACTCACGGCGAGCGCTTCTTCCACGCCACACGCTCTGAATGAGAATGACCTTCTTTCGGTACGACCTCCAGGCTTTGAGATCCCTCCTCGACCTCCACGTCCTCTGGATGATGAGAGCTGCATTGCCAACCCGTGTCTCCATGATCTCCTTCCTCCGTAGGTAACCCTTCATCGCAGCCTGGACCATGATAACATCGCCTCTGATCTTGAGGAAAGCCTTGCGTTGCTTGTGGCCGCGCCAGACCCTCTGGATGCTAGTAGCTGCCTTGATAGTGCGAAGACCCTGCGCCTCCTTGCGAGCCCTGAAAGCACGCGCGACCGACTGGACAAGAATGATGGATTGACGAGCATCCAGGAATATTCTGCGGTAGTACTTGGCCCGCAGGTTCTTCTGGATCATGATTGCGCACTCGTTCAGCCTGTTGGTACGCAGGTTTTCGAGGAACGCGAGCATACCCGCTCGGAAGAAGATCTTGGTCAAACCAAGTTGGTACTTGTCCATTCCCTTTTCCGATCCAGAGCCAAGAGCCTTGGTGAGGATGGCATTTGCCATTTGGCGGATTTCTGAGGTCCATTGCGTAGAGGGAACAAGCATGTAGTAACGGAGTGCAAACTCCTCGTATGTCCACCTTGTGGGGTAACCGGCGCAGCTGATACGGACGGTCTCAAGAACACCACAAGCCCTGAGCTGACTGAGGACCATTGGGCCCTCGAATTTCCAGGCTTCTTTGGCTTCGTTCGGTTTAATGCAGCGGATATAATGCACATCGGTGTTGTTGATAGTGTTCATGAGCTCGATGAGTGACGACTTGAAGATACCTCCAAGAGTGGGTTTCCGGTTAACCGCGACCCCTATTCTCCTTCCACCTGCGGGCTTCACGGCATTAGACGAAGCCGAAGCAAGGTCCTTCTCACGCACCGCGGACGCCGCATCGAGAACCTCTTTGAGGAACTTGTTCGAAGACGCCTTGAGAACAGCCATGTGCTCATCGGGCACAGTATCTCGGTTCTTCTCAATGAAACCTTCCGACTCGTAGGTAACGTGGACGGCATAGTGACAAACAGTGAACGCCGATTTGCCGAACCTCGGCTTCTTGTAGAAATCATGCTTGTTGGCGCCGTAGTGATGGTGTAGCTTTGTGACAAATTGGTCGTCGGATCCCATAGGAAGTCTAGACTCTTCATCGAGAAGCGACAAGATACCAAGCTTGCCCTCGATCAAATCGATACAAGGTTGGTTGTCGGAGAAGTCGATGAAGGTCCAGTCAATCTGCTCCCTGAGATACTCCTCCTGCTCGAGCTTGAAAACGTGCTGGTTGAACTCTTGCTGGAGCTTCTCGTTGGCGTAGTTGATACAGAACTGCTCGAAGGAGTTCTTGGCGAAATGTTCGAAACCGTAGATATCAAGAACACCAATGAAGGAGGTTAGGCGGTTCATGACTTCCTCCGTTGCCAAGCTTTGGTTGATCACGTCGACCAGCCAGTCGAACAGACTCGAGTAGATGAACTTGGCGACTGAATCTCTCACGACGAGAGCCTGTGCCTGGGTCAAATTGGACGTTATCTTCTCACCGCGGGTGATGAGCTGTTTCTTGACAATCCAGCGGGCAAACTCGGTTGCGTTAATACCGAGCACCTCGCAGGCCTTGACCAGGGCCGGTTCTGTCGGTGCCAGAACACTGTCGTTCCTAGAAGCAGTGATCTTGACGTTGCCCAGGTGGAGAAGAGCTGCGAGTAGTTTCAGAATATCGATCCGTTGTCCGTCGTCAACTCCGATGGTCTTGAGCGACTTCATGGTGGCGTTGAATTCGGCCTTGTCATCTACACCATCGATGGTCGGGCAGTTTCCTTGGTTGAGATAGTCGTACTGATCTGTCGGGAGGAGATTGAGTTCTTGTCGTTGCTTATCCGTAGCACCAGCAATGAGCTGATAAAAGATGTGGTAATTCCTCTCCTTAAGCGGCTGGAACACCAATCTCGACCGTTCCAGCAGATAGGTCCTGATCTTCGCGCCAATGATGTTTGTCTCTTTGTCAAACATAATTTCTATGTACTTTCCAAACCTCGACGAGTTGTCATTCCTTGTGGTCTTGGCGTTTCCAAAGGCTTCCATTATGGGATTGGTGGCCAGGATTTGTTCTTCCGTCTCGCTCATCGCCTCCGACTTCTTGATGCGCCCCTGGGAGGTGTCTGGGGATTCGCGGGTCGCAAAGTACCTCATAATGTATTTGGCGCTGACAGTCTTCCCAGCACCGGACTCTCCTGATACCACGATGGTTTGGTTCTTGCCGCTCCTCAGCATGTCTCTGCGATGAGGGGTCAGTGGCCAAATTCATCTTCACCCATGCAACATAGAACGTTCTCTGGCAAAGAGACTCAGCCAGGGAACAAGGGGAAGGAAGCGGGGCACTTTACATGAATGCCTCTTCCGCAATGGCAAACAAATGGGGGGCTTGTGTCGCTCTTTGCTTTCCAGCATATACCTGCACCATGCCCGGGACGTACAGGGAGTCCACCCTGGCGAAAGGATTTGTAGCGATCAACACGATACCGCTGTATGTGTAAATTTCCTTTTGGGCATATCGTAGTCGAATAGCTTGGAGAACTGCGCGAAAGCAAAGCCCTAGTCAGCGCCTCTATTCCCCGCACCAGCAAGCAAAGTATTGGCGTTTTATATCGGTTCCGAGCAGCATATCTCACCTGCAGGTTCGTTCAGATGGGAAAGATTTGTCAAGTCGTCGCTAGCCTCGAGCATCTGGGGGTTCATCAGAGGGGGAAGCAATGGGTGGCTGCCGCTCTGGAGGGCCTCAATAGAGACCTGTATCTTCTTGGTCTATGTGCGAGTACGATAGTTAGCATGTTATTCAACCACCAAAAACGGGATAGAAATATAGCAGCAGCAATAAGCTCCCCAATAGAGGGTGTGTTGACCAAATATCAAAATGCGGTGTGTCTACAGGTGAGGGGATCCCACCTCTCCGTTCTCGAGCTTGAACTCGAGGGAGACCTTGTCGCCATCCACAAAATTGTTGACGACCTCAGAGGCAACCCAGCCCTCCGTCTGGTCTGGCTGCCAGGCCCTCGTGCCGACATCGTAATTCGAAGCCATCGGGAACTTTAACCACGCGTGGAGGGGAGGTGGTTGAGGCGCTGTCGAAGGAGTTGAAATCGGGAAGCGGAGGTTCGAGATGTGCCTTCAAAGGGAGCTACAGTGAATGGATCGGGGCTACGTTGCGGCAGACATTCGCGAATGCCAGAATGTGAGTGGAAATCTGCAGAGCGAGGACGTTGAGGGTTATGTTGGGTCGGCGAACGGAGTATGTATGCACTCCGGTTCCTTGAAACCGAAAAAGATTCTCCTATTTTCTTTTTTGTTCCTCAGCCCTTCCGACTTGGGTCTGCCGGCCAAGAAAGAGGGGGAGCAGCAGCACTTGACTAGCCCGACGGTGTCAAGCGGTGCTTAGAGACAGGCCGGTGTCCAAGATATCTCTGGTAGGAGGGTAGGTATGGGATGCGGGTGGGATATCCGTACTGATAGGAGGACAGGAGGAGGAAGGGAAGAAGGGGAAAAATGAAGAAAAGAAGAAGAGAATAGAGATTTTGGGGCACAATGCTTGAATGGCTGGCCTTATTTTTTCTGTTGAAGTTTTGAGACCAGGGGCTGAGATGGAGAGAGGCGGTCGACGGCAGCAACACAGGGAAAGCGGGATGGGCGAGAAAGTGTGCAACGCTGGGATTTTGGCTGGGGGGTACACGAGCGGGACGGTACCTTCCCACGCCATCCTTCTATACAAACTAGGGAGTGGCTGGAGTGTTTTGAGGACGTTGATTGGACCGTCACTGGCCCAGATTCCCCTTCCATGTGAGCCCCAAACACTCGTGCGCACTGACACCACACGGCCCCACTACACTTCTCACCAGCAGTCGAGCACAGTGCATTTTAGCTACTCTCCCAACGCAGGAAGGGGCACGGACCAGCCATACCCAAAGTATCCCACGCGGTGCTCCGTGTACCGTAGCACCCCTATCAGGGTCCCATCTTTTTATTTTTTATTTTATTTTTTCCTTCCCGCGAGTGCTCTTTTTCTTCACCTGGAGACTGAACACATCATCATCATCATCGACTGCATGGATGGGCAGGCGGTCAGCAATATCAGCAGCCGTTGGCAATTCTCATGCCTCCCTGCTGACCGACTTTGCTGCGCAGCCTCAGTAATATTACAGCTGGAAAGATAGTGGTATGCAGGTGTGAAAGTTTGTGTGCATCCAGTCTGTGGGAGTGTCTTATTATATGTATATGTGGAAAAAGTATTACAACTCCATCGTCGAAAACCCCATTCAGCAGATTCCGTATTACGCCGTTGGAGTTGAGATTCCCAGATCGTCTAGATACCTACTGTTGATATATAAGCTGGTTGGTTGCGACTTGTGCCCTTTCTGCCGTGCCAGAGAAACAAAGAAAGAGTGTGTAGTCTGTTATTTTTCTAGACAGTTTCCATGAATAGCAGGCCTCGGTAACAGCTGGTACGATATTGGACCATTTGGAAACGCTCCAAAGCGGCTTCTAATACCTACAGGCCTTTCTGTCGCCTAGCATCAACCACACACACACACACACACACATCCAACTCTCAGATGCATACAACGGTGCATGTTTACTGGATGGTGCTAGCAGGCGGATGCTGCTGTAGCTCGAGTGGAGGCGAGGTTCTTCCGCGCACGCAATGAATCCCAACAATATACGCGGTGTGCGTATTACATGTTTATTGTCCGGGAGAGGCATATAAAAGTTCCATATAATCGCCGGTATCTACTAAATTGACATCATAGTGAGTATCTGTACAACCGTTTTTTAATTACTGTGTGTATCCATAGTATGTATATACTGACGTATATACGCTATGCTCCGTAGTTCTTACCTGTTGGGTCCTGCCACCCGGAGAGGGGACATTGTTGGAGCTCTCTCACCCAACAGGAAGAAAAAAACCTAGGCCGCACTGCACCCTGCAGGGGCCGGAAGATCAAGGGGGTAGGTAGGATTTGGAGAAGAGGAGGCTCTTGACACCTGGTTCACTAGTCGTTCCCCGTGCGCATTCAAGAGGTGGGGGTATGGATGTTTGATGTTTTGATGATCATTTTGTTTTTGTTTTTCGTTTTCGTCTTGGCGAAACATATAATAGTCGCCTCCTGTTCAGTGGCTCTTACATATTTTTCGCCGTTGAGGGACGATTCGTGGCCTGCAGAAAAATATACTTCCTGGTGATGATGTTGATATTTCATGAAGTATCGATGCTTGAGGTGGCAGAAATGATGGTTTTTATAGGGTTGTCGTCTTGTAATATTGCAGTCACCACCGTGTACCCCCTCCTCCAGAGACGGAATTGGGTTTTGACTTCATTTTTTGTCTTTATCTGTGCCCCGATAGCATCAGTGCCACTTTGGCCCTGATATGATGTATGAACTGCGTACCGAATATTCTGTGCATGTTTTTATATATCTGAAATGATAATGATGCTCATTTTGCGTTTCCCAATAGTCCGATATTTTGCCATGTTGAAGTCCCCGTCTTGTTGAAGACTATTCCTGTGTGTAAGGTTGTTGAACATCTAGTGACGCTCACTCCGCCGCCGCTGCCCTTCCCTACATTCTCGCAGCTTCTTAGCTTTAGAATAGTACTCGCGTCATGATCCTCGCTGTGAAACTATGTGTTAGTAACGAGCAACTCTGCGGTTTGTTTGAGGGGACTGAAAATGACTTACAGCTTAGAGAGTTGAGGCTGTCTGTGATGTCTTTGATTTCGGACGCCTTGACATCGTTGATGTCGGCCATCAGGTATGCAACCTGAAGGAGACAGGTTAGAATTTCAGTGGCTAAACCAAACCCCCATCGAGAATAAAACTTACATCTCCCCTGCTGTCGCTCAGTTGCTTCTCGACGTTGTGGTCACCGAGGATCTCGTTCACTGTGGAAACAACGAGTTAGTACTCGGCGATACAATTTGTTGAATGCAGTAAAATCTCACCCTTTCTCAAGACGCCGGGAACGTTGTGATGTATGTAGATAACACGAGCATAGTTGGGCTCCTCCAGTGTCAGTGCCCTCAGAGACACTTCCGGCAGGTTGACGCTGCCCAGAGTAATTCCCTGGTTGATGTAGCGGACGAGGGCGTCGCCGACTGGATAGAGAGATTCACTTATTAGCACTATTCCATACATTGTGGATGGAGCCGCGCAACCCACCTTCTACGCCGATGGCCCTCTGTGCCTCCTCGGTGCTTCCACCGATGTGCGGGGTGAGGATGATGTTGCTCAGTGTCCGAAGGTCCTCAGCCCAGGTGTTGAGCTCGCTGTTGAAGTAGGGGCCATTTGCCACGGGCTCATTCGGATAGACGTCGATGGCGGCACCGGCAATCTTGCCAGTGCGCATAGCCTTGATCAGGGCCGGAATGTCCACCACGGTTCCACGGCTAGCATTGATCAAGTACGACCCCGTCTTCATCTGCTCGAACTGCGCGGTCGAGATCATGTTCGCCGTGTCATCGCCGCCGGGAACGTGAAGAGTGATAAAGTCGGCCTGGTTGAGGAGGTCGTTGAGGGTCGGTACTTGGTTTGCAGTTCCGAGAGCCATGAGATTCACCACGTCATAGTATATGACATTCATACCCATCGCCTCAGCCAGCACGGAGAGCTGGGATCCAATGTGGCCATACCCGATAATGCCCAGCGTCTTGCCCCTGATTTCCCAGCACTTGCTACTCACCTTGTTCCAGGTTCCGGCGTGGAGCTCGTTTGAGCGGTCACCGAGCTGCCTCGCGAGAGATATTATCTCGCCAACGACAAGCTCTGCCACACTGCGGGAGTTTGCGAAGGGGGAGTTGAAGACTGCAATTCCATGGTGGGCGGCATAGTCCAAGTCGACCTGGTTGGTTCCGATGCAGAAGCAGCCGACGACCAGCAGGTTTTTGGCCTCTCTCAGCACCTTCGCCGTGAGCTTGGTTTTTGATCGAATTCCAATCACATGAACGTCCCTAAGGAGAAAATGTTAGAAACTTCAAAGCATCATATATAATCTTCACTCATTCGGGCAAACTTGCCTGATCTTCTCAACCAGCTGATCCTCAGGCAAAGACGTCTTGAGACACTCGACTTGGTATCCCTGTGCAGTCAGAATGTCCTTGCCGCTCTGGTTGACATTCTCGAGAAGGAGAATCTTGACATCACTGTGGTCAAATGGCTTCAAGGGCTTTGGTGGAAGTGAGGAGTAGCTCCTGGGGCCGCTATAGCCAGAAAAGCTTCCTTGCGAGACGAAGGTTAGCACGGGCGAAGTGGACACACTAGGCCTAGAGGAGATTGAGATGTCTTTTGCAAATGACGACATTGTGTCTCACGGAATTTCGAGAAGTGGCTTCGAGCTTGAATATCACGTCACAAAAGACAGTTGACGTTTTGTTTGGGGCTGCTCGGAATAGAAAAAGAGCCAAGGGCAGAAGAAAGAAAAACAGTCACGGGAATGAATGGGATATAAACGGGACGGGCAAGCCAGGTACGAAGCCCGAAGAATGAGTAATGTCAGTATGTAAGTCTGGACGAGAAAAGAACACCCTTCTAGAAAACATGTCTCGCCTAGGACCGACTGCACGGTACACTGGTAGGCTTTTACACACCTATTATGCAAGATGTGAGTTCCACTTTGGCGATTCTCGTGGCAAACAAAGCCAAGCTGGAAACAAGAAGAAAAAATCTTCCCCTCGTACCCCACATTTTCCCCCTCTGGCTGAAAACCCCTTCGTCTGACAACGACATCGCCGCCAACTCCGGCCAAAGGGGGCTACTCCGTGCAAAAACACCACTGAACGCTAATAGTACTTTCCAAATTGAGTAACAATGAACCTTCCAAGGCTCTTTTGTTCTGTCTACATGCAAAATTTTATTTTCTGTGTCATAATTCGCCCGCATGGCGTATTGCACATCGCACAGCTTTGTACGTATTATGGTATTCCTCTTCCGGTTTGGCCGCAAGATGGAAATATTTGTTACAATGGTGCTCAATGCTGGGTAATTCTAACAACCACGAGCTGGATAGAGAGCATTTCCTTTTTGCCTTATCAATCATTTAGTTACGTAGTCTAAGCCTACCCTTGCTACAAATGAGCTAACCAGTCACACCATGAGCTTCCTTGATTGCATCACATTCCCAAAAGAGGTCAAACACCATGTTCAAGATATGATGGCCCAAATCATTGCCTAAACGCCGGCAACCTCTTTGGAATATTTGTACTGATGCCATGTCGGTTTAGATCTTCTATATAAGTGGCTTCCATCGACAGCACCAAAGTCGACCACTTCCCGGATATAAACATTAACAGTTCAAAGCGCCCTCGTGACAAAAGTAGAGACGGGGATATAATCTCATCGTGTACCTAGTAGGGCTATGCCATCAATTGGAGGAATACACCACTGCAGACACCCATCTGCCGTTATCGCATTTGTGAAATAGAACCATCTGCGCCTAGTGAGCACCATGTCGGTGAAAACACAACCTTAGTGCTGTCCCATCGCTTCCGAATACCCTTGCCGCGCCAATTATTCCGGGGTGAGCATCAAGTTAAGAAACTCTTGTTGCAAATTCCTCCTATCTCCCCAACAGCTCTAGTCTCTTTTAACTCTGCTTACATTCGGCAGCCTCTTGTTTAGGCTTGGCACCGTCGTCCTGTGGACACAACCGTTAGCATTTCAACCAAGACTCCAAACTTAGGAAATGGGGTGGGTAGCCTACATCTTCATCCGAATCATCCTCGTCGTCCTGGTCGTCGCTGAGGTCGTCATCCTCGTCTTCGTCTTCGTCCTCGAAGGCACCGAGCTCATCCTCATCAATCTCCTCGTACCCGAGGGCTTCTCCGGTGAACCAGTCCACGGCGTGGGGAATGAGCTTCTCTTTGATGTCTTCACCGAGCTGGTAGTCAAGCTCGAGACGCTCCTCAATGTCAGAGGCAGAATCATCCTCGTCATCGGTAGGGACCTTAGGGGGAGAGAAGAAGTTGAAGAAGGACTCGGTGGGAACCGTCTTCTTGACTATCCTTGTTTGCTTGGTGTCTTCAGAAGAATAATCGTTAGTGGTAAAGAGCAATGAGCCAGCCAGAGGGGTAATATAGAAGACTTACTCTTGTTTCTCTGCTTCTTGCTCTCGATCTTGACGGTGAGGTCCTTTCCCTCCTTCCAGTCAATTTTGTCGCCCTCGGCATGGTCATAGATGAAATCGCCACCATATCCGCTCTCATCCTGGTAGAAGTAGGACTTTGTGATGGTCTTGTTGTTGAAAAACTCGTTGGGGGCGAACTGAAAGATGAGGCGGAATCCTGGCTTGTCGAGGTACTCCATTCGGATGTCAACAAGACTCCTCAGTGCGTCCTCGTCGCGGTCAGTGATCATCTCCGCAAGAGAGATCTGGTTCTTCATGGCAGAGAGCCAGAACTCTGGGATACCCTTTATATCCTCAACACCTTCGACGGGCTTTTCTGTCTTCTCCTCGGCAGGCTTCTCGACCTTCTCCCCGTCCTCTTCGTCTTCCTCTTCGTCCTCCTCACCGGCCTCGATTTCCTCGGGACTTGGCTCCGCGGCCCCGTTGACAATAGAAGTGCGCTTCTCGTACAGAGGGGTGAACTTTGCAAAGTACTTCTTCTCCAGTTGCAGAACCTCCTCCTGGAACTGGGCCTCGAGCTTGGAGTGCTCCTTCTGGATACCCTTCAACCCGGAGATACGACGGCGGACAGGGGTGGGAAGAGACTCGATGTAGCCGGACGACCTGCCAACGAGCGATCCGAGGCGGCCCTGGATCATCTGGACAAGCTTTGGGTTTTGGGCAAAGATGGATGCGGCAGCGGCGCGGTCAAGCTCCTCTGTTTGCGGTGACACAATTCAGTCAGTATAGGCCAAACATCATGGAAGACGGTGGGGTGTACGGTGGGGTGTACGGTGGGGTAAGGACAGTTGGAATAGAAAACATACCCTCCTTGATACTTGCAATACCGGGCTGTTGGGCGTGAGATGAGATGGGAGCGACGGATGAGGGGGTATTTTGGGGGGTGCTGTGCTCGGTGTGTTAGCTAGGATCGCGCTTTCTATCGTATAGGTTGGGTCGACATACGGAGCGGTGGCCAAGTCCAACCGCTTGTTCTTGATAAGTTGTTCAGCCATGACTGCTGTGTGGACGTGGGACGAATTAGAGATCAGTTTCGGGTTCGAGTAGGAGGGTATGAGAGAGAGAAGTTTAAGGGAGGGCGACGTGAGAGAGGTTAACAAGTGTTGGTGAATTAAAAAAGAATTTTAAAAAATGGTTTGGGTGAGAAGGCGGGGAGTGAAGGGGAAAAAAAACAGCAGTGGTCGTCTGTGACTGGTATGTGGGGCAGAAACGCCCCGCGCTTTCCCTTCCTTGTTCACCTGCTGAATCTGTTGGGTAGGAGCGGCTGGGACTTTGTTGACGCTGCCTTCCAATTAAGGTACATATATACAGTACCTTATTGGACTACCAAGACTGCACCTTGCTATTTCAGTTATTGGCTTTGGTGCATGCGAATGTCCAATTGGGGTTGTGGACACGGATAGATGCAAGTTATCGATGAAATTGGCCCTTTCGTCGCTGGCTTGAACACTAGACATTCTAAAAACCAACGTCCGATGTTTTCAAAAATGCATATGACTTCAGACCTCAACACCCGAGTGTATATTGTTATCATTGCCAATTTTAAACTTTCTGCAGAGCCCCGGCTATTCGTGTCGACGCATGTGCATGGAATGTGTACATATTATGGACAAACCGGGCCGCCCAACAGAAGCGTCATTGAATGCTCCCCAGCCAGTTAGGTTATGTCATGGATTAACGGATGTAAACGGGCATGAGGATCGGACGTCAACTACAGTTTGTCCATCGGTAAGATGGAAAAAGAAAGATAAATACAACCCGAAATATTGTTAATTAGCGGGCTTAAATGTATACATATATAGCTGAGATCCATGTACATCCATGTATGTCGTTGCATTGAAGGTATCCTTACAAATTGTATATGTGCGGCCCGCGCGTATAATGCACATGAGGATCCACAAGATCTTTAATCTTGCATTTCTTACAAGCCACATGACAGGGGCGAAAGTTGGATCTGCCCTTTCGTTGCAATGCTTGAAAACCCGCTAAGCCAGAAAATGAAATCTAGATTGGTCGGGGAATGTCAGATGTGAGAGGTGTCAAACTAGGTTACTTGTAAAGGTGGCACAATGAGGTTGATTGGTGTAGTTGTCGTGGTTGCTTGTGCTTCTATATCAGAAGGGCGAGCGGGGAAGCCATTTTATGGCGTTATCATTGCCCCTATTATGCCATACAAGTTTAGAACTCATACATGTTATATATATAAATACGCAGTGGCTGTGAAGGGCTGAGGTCACGTCGAGGAGCGACGATGAGTGCCACAATAGTATATATATTCGATCTACAGAAAGGGAGGAAGAAGAAGGGGGGGGGGTGATCTATGGGGAGCATCTTATACGTATCGGTCCCGCGGCTAGCCCGCTGTGTACATACATCGTGACATAGGTGGGCCTATGACAGTGGCGTATCGAACATGGAGGGGCCTATCTAAAAGGAAATGGGAAGCTTGCAAGTCTGCTGTGCTTTAAAATATACGGCTTGTATAAATCAAGGCAAGGTTTTGTAAAATATATTAAAAAAAATGGTCATATATATAAATATATATAATATAAAAATACAATTTAAAATAATAAAAAAAAAAATTTATAATATTAAATTCCTTTAATATAAGATTGGTATTTATACTTAATACACCAATTTTTCAATTTTATTAATTATATATATATATATTTAATTTTAAAATATTTAAAAATAAATATAAAATATAAAAACAGTTTATATTTATATATATATAAATAATTATAATAATTATATAAAAAATTAAGCATTAATATTAAAAATGTTTATAATTTGCAGAAATATATATTTTAAATAAGGTAATATTAATTTTCTTTAGTTTTGGGAGGCTGCAACCCAGAGCGATATTTGCCCATTGTACCTGTTACTTGTGTAGAATATTTGGGTGTGGCCGAGCGCGACGGAAAAGGCTGCTGACTAAGAAACACTGGCTGGATGACGACATGGGCGCTGAGGCCGCCACAATCCGTTATCGACAATTGCAAATGCTCCAATCAAACCATATCGTTTTTCGCGCTTTTGTACGTGCGAAGGTAACCATATCCTGAATATATATTTTTTTCCAGTTCTTTCCTAAAGACCCTCCGGAACATAGCAAATCAATCTTTACCATGGAATCTCCACCTTAAAATTCCAAAAACCCAGCAGAATGGAGCAAAGCGGCCCGCCTCGACCCAACGGCATGCGTGCCGATGCACGCCATAACCACGAGGCAGAAGATGCAAATGGCGAGCATACATCGTCAATATACGGCCTGGGGCTAAACCGAAGCACTTCAAGTATTTTTGAAGATGTGGAAATGGCCCATGATGAAGTATGTTAGAACACTAACCCCTGGATCGGTGCCTATATTGGCACGGCTACATCACAAGGCGCTGTTTGAGGGCGGAGCTATTGAAGGGGAGGCATGCAATCAATACTAACAAGCTGTCCGATATAGCTCTTTTCGGGCCCTATGGCCGAGTCGCTCCCCACCAGCACATCTGCATTTGCTCACCAGCGCCAACGATCCGACTCAGTCACCACGTTTTCCTACTACGACGAGGACCAAGACCCAGAGAGCCCGGACGACGACGCATACCTGAGCGACTTCAGTGCGGCACATTTCCCACCCCATGCGCAGGACTGGGAACAACAAGATGGAGACGCACAGTTCGACGATAGCTTTGAGGACGAATCGGAAGAATCAGGACTGCCGAGTCGGAGACAGAGTATCAACAACTATGACCCTAATAGGAGATCGTCTCTCCTGTCGCGGGGATCAGTGCAGGCTAGGCTACTCCGCAGGGATAGCCTCATATCGTCGACGAGCGCCGGAGTGGACGGACGCAAGTCGCAGAAAGTTTACATGTCGAGCGACGATTTTACGATAGTCATAGCTGGTTTCCGGACGGATCGACTTCGCTCCGTCCTTTACAATATGCTATGCATATCTTCGGTCGGAACAGCATACCTCCTCTTTAGGTGGCTGCCGCGATGGCGCATTCGCTTCCTGGGGGTCAAATCCCCCCTCTACGAATGCAAATGGGTAGCTGTCGAAAATCAATGGGGTGAAGTTTCCACTCTCGATGTTCGAGATATTGCTTATGGCAAACCCCTTTCCTCTGTTTTCGGGCCTGCCAACAAGGAATATCGCCCACTCGAGTACAGCGCAGACCCAGAGCTTGACAGGCTTCGAATGATCGACTATCGCTATGTTCGTCTTTGTTACCACCCCGTTAAGGATAAGTTTATTCTCAGCAACGGATGGGAAGACCCTTCTTGGACCAGTGTCATGGCCATCAAGGCTGGCCTGGAGGGAGAAGAGAAATCATTCCGAGAGCTAGTGTTTGGCCAGAACTTGATCGACATTGAGCAGAAAACTGGTTTCCAACTCCTGGTTGACGAGGTTCTTCATCCATTCTATATCTTTCAGCTTGCAAGCTTGATTCTTTGGTGCTCTGATGAATACTATTACTACGCTATATGTATTTTTGTCATATCTGTAGGGAGTATTATTGCTACTCTTATTGAGACGCGCTCGGTATGTCAAACTCTTATTTGAGATATCTCCCGGACGAGTACTAACTGTGTACTGTTTTATAGACAATGAAACGCCTTCGAGAAATCTCGCGGTTCGAGTGCGATGTGAGAGTTCTGAGAAGTGGATTCTGTAAGTCTCTCATCCGCCTCATTCAGCAACAAAAGGGATCTTGGGATTTCTACTAACGAACTGTAGGGCTTTCGATCTCCTCAAGCGATGTCGTACCTGGCGATATCTATGAGCTTAGTGACCCCAACCTCGCCTTGTTCCCCAGCGACAGTCTCCTCCTGAGCGGAGACTGCATTGTGAACGAGAGCATGCTTACAGGCGAGTCTGTACCTGTATCCAAAACCCCTGTGGAGGACAAGATCTTAGGGCAATTAGAGCTTGGCTCTTCCGCAATTAGCCCTCACGTCGCCAAGCATTTCTTATTTTGCGGCACAAAGATCATCCGCGTCCGTCGACCCCAGGAAGATCGACACGGCGAGGCCTTGGCTCTTGCAATGGTGGTTAGGACCGGCTTCAACACTACCAAGGGAGCTCTGGTCCGCTCCATGCTCTTCCCTAAGCCCTCGGGCTTCAAGTTTTACCGAGATTCGTTTCGATACATATCCGTCATGGCTGGCGTGGCTTTGGTAGGTTTCATAGTGTCATTGGTCAACTTTGTTCGCCTTCAACTTGCCTGGCATCTTGTTGTGGTTCGAGCCCTCGACCTCATCACAATTATTGTCCCACCAGCGCTTCCTGCCACACTTACGATCGGAACAAACTTCGCCTTGAGCAGACTCCGCAAGAAGCAGATATTCTGCATCAGTCCCCAGCGCGTCAACGTCGGGGGCAAGGTCAACATGATGTGCTTTGACAAGACTGGGACACTCACTGAAGATGGTCTTGACATTCTCGGCGTTCGTGCTGCATTGCGGTCCTCCAGCAGGTTTAGCGAAGTCATCGACAATCCTACTAGCTTAGCAGATATCGGCAGCAAGGATGTCCGTAGCTTTGAAGATGTCAAGGTTCGAGTTGCGTTGCTCCATACAATGGCTACATGCCACTCTCTGCGTCTCGTCGACAAAGAACTCATGGGGGATCCTCTCGATCTCAAGATGTTCGAGTTTACCGAGTGGACTTTTGAGGAAGGGGCTAGCAGTACGAGGGATGGCGAAGACGATGATAACCGAGGACTTGCGCCGTCTGTCGCTCGACCCCCGCCAACAATACAGTACACTCTTGATCGGAAAGGCGATATACAGGCTCAAACTGTACGTGAAGGGGCAGATAGCTCTCACAGGCCAGTGGCTGACGGCTCCCAACAGCACTCCTTGGAACTTGGCGTGTTAAGAGCTTTCGAGTTTGTCTCCCAGCTGCGCCGCGCGAG
Source organism: Zalerion maritima (assembly GCA_022664585.2). Taxonomy (NCBI): domain Eukaryota; kingdom Fungi; phylum Ascomycota; class Sordariomycetes; order Lulworthiales; family Lulworthiaceae; genus Zalerion; species Zalerion maritima. The sequence continues at coordinate 30,346 of JAKWBI020000177.1, read as the reverse complement.
TGTCATAGTGAGGTCGTTTGGCGGGCAAAGCGGCGACATCTACGTAAAGGGGGCACCAGAGTGCATGCGAGATATTTGCCGCCCGGAAACCTGTAAGGATTTACTCCTGTCTGCCGTAGATTTCTTACGGTCCACTAACCTTACGCCTATTAGTTCCCGCCGACTACGACGAGCTTCTGGGATACTACACCCACAAGGGATATAGAGTCATTGGGTGCGCAACAAGGCACATCAAGAAGCTGAGTTGGGTCAAGGCCCAGAAGATGAAACGCGACGAGGCCGAATCAGAACTTGATTTTGTGGGTTTCATCATCTTCGAAAACAAGCTGAAGCCAACCACAACACCAGTCATCGAGGAGCTCCGAAGGTCCAACATCTCCACCGCTATGTGTACGGGAGACAATATCCTCACTGCCATCAGTGTCGCCCGGGAATGCGGTCTGATCGACAAGACGGCACATTGCTTTGTCCCTCATTTTGCACAAGGAGATTCACGGGACAAGTATGCCGAGCTTAAGTGGGAGAGCATCGACAACTCGGGCTTCCAGCTTGACCCCAAGACACTTACGCCACTTCCGCCATCTGCAGACGCCGATGCCTCCCTTCCCTACGACATAATCGATATTCGCAACTACACCCTTGCGGTGACGGGTGACGTCTTCCGGTGGGTCATTGACTACGCCGACGAGGAATGCCTCAAGCGAATGTTGGTTTGTGGCAGAGTATTTGCGAGAATGTCGCCCGACGAAAAGCACGAGCTGGTCGAGAAACTTCAGAGTATCGGCTACTGCTGTGGCTTTTGCGGCGATGGCGCGAACGACTGTGGTGCCTTGAAGGCAGCTGATATCGGCATCTCACTGTCGGAAGCAGAAGCTTCGGTAGCGGCGCCCTTTACATCGAGGGTCTTTGACATCCGATGCGTTCCGACTGTTATTCGGTGAGTCTATCTATTCCCTTTCTACTAGAAATAAAGCGGACTAACAAGTAACAAAAGGGAGGGACGTGCTGCTCTTGTGACGAGCTTTAGCTGCTTCAAGTACATGAGTCTTTATTCTGCCATCCAATTCACATCGGTCAGCTTTTTGTATGCATGGGCATCAAACCTGGGAGACTTCCAGTTTCTCTTCATCGACCTTTTGCTCATCCTTCCCATAGCAATTTTTATGAGTTGGGCTCGTCCATTCCCCAAACTCTCCAAGAAACGACCGACTGCCAACCTAGTCTCCCGCAAGGTCTTGACGCCGTTGCTTGGACAAATGGCAATTTGCATTGCGATCCAGGCTATGGCGTGGTCGGCCGTGAGAAGACAGCCTTGGTATATTCCTCCTCGTGTCAACAGGGAGATGTCGAGTATCAAGAACTCGGAGAATACGGTTCTATTCCTCGTTTCCTGCTTTGAATACATTCTTTCGGGCGTGGTGCTTAATGCCGGACCACCCTTCAGGCAGTCGATGTTTAGGAATTGGCCCTTCGTGGCAACCATCTTGGTCACAGTCGCTTTCACATCCTACATGGTTGTCCAGCCATTCCACGGCCTTCGGAAGCTCATGCAGCTCACGAACATGACAATGGATTTCAAGGGGTACATCTTGGGGATGGGAGCGGCGTACCTGGTCATTGCGTGGACGGCCGAGAAGTTATTGTTCTTGAGGCTGGCGAAATGGATTGGGAAGATGAAGATTAAGGTTAGGGGAAAGCCCAAGCAGAGGAAGGAGTTTAAGGAGATTGAGGAGAGGGTGAGGGCTAGCATGTGAATGCTTCGGCCTGCCCAAGTCTCACTCTTTTTCTGAGTGCGGCGGTGCGGCCCAAGGGGACTGGGCGACTGCACTAGTAGAGGCTCGTGTTGCGGCGGTGGAGTTTTTTCTTTGTTTTCGGGGCGGGGGGGTGGAGGGAGGTTGACGATTCGAGATGTTCACGCATTCAGACGGGAGGGCTCCCTTCAAGTCTTCATTCTCTTCCGAGGTTTACTTCCCATTTTAAATATCTAGGAGCACGGTCATACATTTACATATATCGGGACTGGCGCTTGTAGCAAGGGTTTGGCCAAGAGACGGCACCGGGGTACATATAGGAAGGGGTCGGTCCCAGAGATACTAGTCGTTTTTTGATAGACAATCATTATTGTATAGATAATAGCACCATGTATAAATATTCAGAAGCGCGGTTGGCTGAATGACACGACAAGACTACTAGGCCAACCGCTTTGCCTACAACGACGATGCACCATCAACAAATGACCATACTGTAATGATGCTTGCGCGACTCCCACATTCCGATCTCATTTTACTTATTTATTTTTATTTTCTTAATCTGTTTTTGCTCTGTACTCTTGAGCAACGGGTAGCTAGCGATTTCAGTCGGTTTGTTGGGAAAAGAAGGGTCCCAGCAGCAGCCGGTTTGACTTTCTGTACGCTCGGACTAATGTTTAGAGGCGGAGAACTAGAAACGGTCCAGCCTGTCCAACCACAACCCCTCCCCCTGGTTGTAATATTTCAACACTGCGGCGATGGATATAAAGAGTGCAGGTGTCCCAGATCTCACGGTTGAGTTTGTGCATCGATCGTGCCTTCTGCTGCAGATACTGAGATCGCGGCCTTTCTCCCGCTTCTATTACGTCACTATTGCTTTTCCAGCTGGAGACCGCGGCTTCCGCATGCATTTGGCATGTAAGGGTTCCTAAGTCTTGATTGGGAATTTTAAGCCGTCACATTGGAAGAGAGAGAGAGAGAGAGAGAGAGAGACAGACAGAGAGAGACAGACAGAAGTGGTAAAACTTGAAGCTTTCCTAAAACCATAATCACCACGACACGATATTAGCAACACTGCAGAAGGGTTATCGCAAAGAGGTTATTCAAGCTCATTCCCATTGGCATAATTGGTCAAGATGAACGCCGGTACGTATTTCAAACTTGTGCATACATTCTTTCCTTACACCGTCTCCACCACGCCTTCACAACCCCACGACATTTTTTTATCAAGACTAACCATGCAAACACTTCCAAACTAGCAGACACCCTCCTAGACATGGGTATCCTCCCGCACTTCCTCATCCGGCTCGGTATACGGTCCAACCTGCGGGAGCGCCTTGGGCAAATCAAGCCAAAGTCACTGGAGGAAGCTACGGAGAAGAAGTGGAAATGGATTGAGGAGAGCAGGACGAAACCTATTGCTATCGACACCGAGAAGGCAAATGAGCAGCACTACGAGGTGGAGACTGGAGTGTTGAAGGGGACGCTAGGGCCGTGGATGAAGTATTCGTGTTGTTTGTACGAGAACGAGAATGAGGGGTTGGCGGAGGCGGAGGAGAATATGTTGGGGTTGTATGTGAAGAGGGCAGGATTGAGGGAGGGCATGAGGGTTTTGGATCTTGGGTAAGATATTATCTCTTTCTTCCCTTTTTTTCCCTTTCATTTCACTGCATACTTTGGTTCTAGGAGTGAAGGTATCGTGAGATATGAGATATGTTACTGACGACGGAAATATGTAGCTGCGGCTGGGGCTCGGGGGCCCTCTACTATGCAACCCATCTCGGACCTTCCTCTGACATCGTCGCATTCTCAAACTCGTCGACGCAAAAACTCCACATCGAGGCTCAAGCGCGGGAGAGGGGTCTCAAGAACGTGACCGTCATAACGGGAAACGTGGCTATGTACGATTTTACGACTCTTGAACCTTTTGATCGTGTGGTGAGCATTGAGATGTTTGAGCACATGAAGAACTATTCTGCTCTCATGTCCAAGGTCTCCAGCTGCTTGAAACCTGGTGGAAGGCTGTTTGTGCACATGTTTGCGCACAAGGATACGCCCTATGACTACGAGGAAGGGTGGATGACGAGGAATTTTTTCCAGGGAGGGACGATGCCAAGCAGGGATTTGTTGTTGTGGTTTCAGCAGGAACTAAAGGTGAAGGGGTCTTGGTGGGTTAGTGGGAAGCATTATAGTAGGACTTGTGAGGATTGGTTGGCTAAGATGTTGGGACAGAAGAAGGAGATTTGGGGGGATCTTGTTAAGACATATGGCGGGGAGGATGGGGCGAGGATTTGGTGGAATAGGTGGCAGGTTTTTTATCTGGCTTGTTCGGAGCTTTTTAGGTACGAGGGCGGGGATACTTGGGGAGTGGTGCATTATCTTTTCGAGAAACCTGGGGGCGTGGCGGAGGAGCGAGGGTCGTAGGTTCGTTCGGCGGGTGGGGGTCAAGATTGATGATAGAGGAGGAGGGTTTCCTTACGATGCTTTGCAGTTATTTACGTAGAATCGGACGGGTCAGCTTAAAGACGTTATACACGAGAATCTATTCCATTGTCTAAAAAATGCGACTTCCCTCGGAGTCGTCGTGGTTTGATGCGTATTTGTTGTACGTGATTGCTGTCTATGCACATAGTAACCCTCTCTCCCTCTGTCTCTCTTCGTTTCGGTGCCTGATAGAAGTATTCGTGGTCGCCATCACCCTAGCTATCGTGATTCTAGTGCCCTCTCATATCATTCTCGCCATTCTTGCATTTCCCACTCAATGTTATCCTTCCATGCCGGTTACAATCCGTCCGTCTTCCGTATAGTAATTTAGTGCTCCCACGGCTTCCTCAGACCTAGCAATACGGGACCGTCCTGCTTAGCGCGGTACATAAGCTGAGAGATAGAAGCATTTGTCAGTATTTTTGTTCTAGGACTTTTATATTCTATCCAACGCTGCTCTGTTCCCTCTATTCTCTCGAAGAAAGTTCTCTGGAGCTTTGTGCCAAGCGAGATGACGTGGTGGGAAGGGGGCGGGAGGGGGGATTAGCAGACATACCCAGAACCACATCGTTGCACCCAGAGCCTTTCCCCAGAAGCGGTGGAACATGGGAGGATGGGGGATGGGAGGGCCGCTGGGGCGGAGATGTTTTGGAAAAGAGTTGTTGGCCATTGTAGCTATCAAAAGTTCACGACTACCTCGGTGGTATGGAGTTCGGTATGGACAACTGAGTCCGGTCGACGGCAGCAGGAATAAATCTTCCGGATTACTTGGGGCGAATTGGTCGAGGGCTAATTGCGGCCGACACGCGGTGAATAAATGAATTGAGGAGTTTAGAGAGAGGCATCATGAGGTGGTTTCGGGATCTAGCGGCTAATCAGGGTGGAGATCATGGTTTCTGATAGAATAATGTATGCCACATCGTTATATGCGACTATGTGGATGGAGAGTAATCCAGGCACTGCACTGACAAAATATTGCGCCAGGCATTCTATTTTTTATGCGCTGCTGTAGTGCTGCAGGCTCTGACCACTGAGCTGATGGCGTGAGCCAGGGGAGTGACGTCTCGCCCTGTGCTTGACGGTACATGCCTATCGCGACTGGGCGCGCTGCCCTGTACTTTTCTTGCTGAATTCACTTCACTCGGAATTTTTCTTCTGTTTCCAACCTCTCCTCAAATCGCCCTCTTTGCCCCCCTGATATCAAACGCTAAACACGGCAGCCAAGACTCGTATCCTACACATTACTCTTTTGTACCAGCTTTTCCCCAACATAAAAACAAAGTCGGCGATCGATCCCATCCCAAGCAAACCAACGAGATATAAGTGAGGTTGGCACCACCAGCTGCCACGATCCCCACACGTTCGTCCCCTAGCGACAATCCTCAACTTTCCTCCCGATGCAAGTCTGAACCACGCAGCCTCTTGGATCGAGCCGTCCATCGCCCTGAGCTCAACCGACAGATAATCAGTTCGCGACCATGTCAATACCGCCAAGAGAAGGGCTAGGCGGCACCATGTCACCGCGCTCCTTCGCCCTTGCACACCAACGCCCCAAAGCGTCGTTCTACGGCTCGTCCAAGATTGCCGAGTATGACTTTCTAGGAAAGCTGGGAGAAGGAACGTTTGGCGAGGTCCACAAGGCTAAGTCAAAGAGGACAGGCGCTCTCGTTGCCTTGAAGAAGATCATTATGCACAATGAAAAGGATGGGTTCCCAATCACTGCGCTACGAGAAATCAAACTCCTGAAGATGTTGGACCATCCCAACGTGCTAAAGCTCGAGGATATGGCCGTCGAACACCCACAAAGCCGAAGTAAGTCGAAGCCAACAGGACGGCGGATACCAGTTTAGCAAGTTCAAGTCGCTGACGTTTTACGCCGTATAGCTATTACGGAGAAGAGAAAACGACCCATCATGTATATGGTAACCCCGTACATGGACCACGATCTCTCGGGCCTGCTCGACAACCCTGCCGTCACCTTCACTGTCCCCCAGATCAAGTGCTACATGCTGCAACTGCTGGAGGGCCTCAGGTACCTGCACGAGAAAGGCACACTTCACAGAGACATGAAGGCTGCCAACTTGCTCATCAGCAACCGGGGTATCCTTCAAATTGCAGATTTTGGTCTGGCGAGAAACTACGAGGGGACGACCCCTCGTGCTGGCTGCGGCGGCGGAGAGGGCGTTCGTGAGTACACTAGCTTAGTGGTTACGAGGTGGTATCGCCCGCCCGAGCTGCTCATGCATCTGAAGAGATACACTCCTGCCATCGATATGTGGGGTGTTGGGTAAGTTTCTCCTCCACAGTCTCCCAGTTCCGTTGGACAAACAGGCATTGCTAACATCCGACAACAGCTGTGTCTTCGGGGAAATGCTCATTGGAAAGCCGATCCTGGCTGGCGACACCGATGCCCATCAGCTCGAGATCATATTCGACCTGGTTGGAACCCCAACAGAAGACACAATGCCGGGCTGGAGGCAACTGCCGGGCGGAGAGAATCTCACTCCAAAGCCCCGACATGCGACTCTGGCCAGCAGGTTTTCATCGTAGGATACCCCACCTACGCCCTGCTTTTGGTTACCTAGAGCCATATTGTGTTGGCCAGTACTAACTCGCAAACAGATACGGGTCTGGCGCCATTTCCTTACTCAAGGACTTGCTCAAGTTGGATTGGAAGACGCGAATAAACGCAATCGATGCCCTCCAGCATTCATACTTTAAACAAAACCCGCTAGCCGCAAAACCCAATGAATTGCCCACGTTTGAGGACAGTCACGAGCTCGATAGGAGGAAGTTCCATGACCGAAAAGCGAATCTGCCCCCGGCTCCCAAGGGAGGAACCGTGGGGGTGGGCATGGGCCCGTTGGACGGTGGGGCGCCATCTGGGTTCAACACGATAGACAGCTACGGACCTGGCGGACGTATCCGGGCTCCCAGGAATAACGGCCACGTCGAGGATACCAGACGTCCGGTGTGGACGAGAGGGGAGAGGGGCCTGCCGCCTAGACCGCCCCCGCCCCTGGACCACCCCAATGGCTGGGAAATGCCCCCGGAGCACGATCGATATCGCGATCGCGATGGAGGAGGTCGGGACCGCGATAGGGATAGGAGGAGAGGCCCGCCTCCCGCTAGGAACGACGTTGACACGTATATCCCCTCGTACCACGGCCGAGACGACGGTCCCAGGCGACGGAGAGATGATAGGGATAGAGACGACCGAAGACATGACTGGGATCGAGATCGAGGCGGGGCTAGGATGGAGTACGAGGATCGGACCCGCACGAGCCGTACGAGGAGTCGCAGCAGGTCTCCATTGAGAGACCGGGATAGGGATTCGTATAGGAGGTAGGAATCTGATGCATACATCCCTTCGCACAACGGCCAAGGCGAAGATCGAGAAGACCGGGGTTTGGGTAGGAATAGAGATTATTTGAGAGACACCAAGGTTAAAGATCGAGATAGAGTGGACGGAAGCATGGAGCGGGAGTTACAGACACGAAGGGACTAGAGGGCCCGTAGGTGGCGACCACCACGACCTCGGCACACTAGACCTTGGTGAAAGCTGGTAAGAACGATTGGTACGCTCCCTCGAATAGCAGCCGGGGCGATGGACCGAGCCGATGGTTGAGTCGGACGTCTTTCTCCCACATCATCGGGAGCCCTACCTGGACCGGAACGAAACATCAAGGTGGAATGGAAAGAGGGAAGATGGGTTGTTAGAGAGATGCCGGTAGAATGAGAACGAATGCCATTTTTGAGCTGCTACTTTCCTCGTTCTCTTGCTCCTACCTAACTATGAATGCTTTTTTAGCGCTTGTTAATTTATTCCCTTTTGCACATGTTTTTTTGAACTTGGTGTCTGGAGTTTGAGAGCGGGCCACCATCACTTTCTAGAGACCAAGGCAATGTTTTGAGCATCATCCGGTTGCGGAGTTTTCGTTCATAGCTACCTTGTATTTCGATTATTGTTGATGCCTTTGAGGCCCACAGCCAGAGTTTGTAATTCATGTGGCTAGGTAGAAGAAACGAAACCGAAACACTGGTCAAAAAGAACGTCGAACCTTCCGGGTTGTTTATTACTGATTATTAAATGTTTCTATTCTATTTTATTTCTATGGGAATGGTGTCCATTTATGTTATTTCCCCCAACTCCGATCCGTGGATAGTATTGGTAAATTATTACAATGATAGTAATGAGTACTGCCTTCCATATAAATAGGAAGAAGGGGTATCTTAAACAGTGAGTCACAAAGCAAGTAACTAAGAGAAATATTGGATAGAAAAAAGAAAGGAATAGAGGATACCTTAGGTCCTACACATAGGTATATATCAGGATGTACCTCTCCTGCTGTCATTCATCGATGCCCTATTATCCGGCCTCGGGGCAGCTTCCTGACTCCTCGATGCATCTACCCCTTCGCTGCTATCGTAATGAAATTGCCGTTAGTCACCCCTACAAATTTTGGTACAAGTCGAAACGAAAGGATTGGAGTCCGTTCGCGACCGAGAAATGTCCGGCGGAGGCTGAAACGGTCGCAAAGAAGGCCAAAAATATGCCGACGGCATTGTTTCCATCTCCAACTGTATCTCCACTTCTTGCCGTAGCTCTAGATCATCGTCATCACAAGTTCCACCAATCCCATCCACACCCACCTTCATCGTAGGTCCGGACTTCGTTCTTTCTAAGAGTCTAGTCCTAACCTTCGCCGTAGCAGTACCGGAATTCTATTCCTTCTTACTGCTACCTTGGGCCTGGGCATTACCATGTCTGGCGCTGCAACCTCTGCGACCGCATATTCCTTTTGTGATAGCGTCGGAGGTGGTGGTACTGGTAAGCGATGGGGTAGAAGGCGAAGGGGTAGAGCTCTGATTTTGATTCAGGTTTTGCGATCGCCGTCTTAGCAGAGGCTGCCCACTTGGTCCTCGTTGCGGTAGTCGCTGTGGCGGTTGAGGTCTGAGTCGCGGCGACGAAGAAGACGAAACTGGTGTACCGGCGGAAGAGGACGAGGATGGAGAAGGAAGCGATGAGGTGGGTGAGCGGCATGACGGCAGCGGTATCCTTGATGGACTTGGGCTTAGACTTAGAGAAGGGGGCGGTCGATGCTGCTCGGGCTGCAGGTCCCGCCCCCGCCCCACTGGTCTCAACTGTTCGAGGCTGCTTCGTCTACTGCTGTCTCCTCCTATACGGTATGCGCGTCCTCCCGATCGCTGGCTCTGGTACTCTTCGTACCAATGTCCCCTTGAGTTTGGTCGTTCTAGCTTTAGCTTTGGTCGTTCTAGTTGCCTGGTAGGATTTGCTGGTCGAGTGGCAGTTCGTGGTTGTGGCTGTGTTTGAGTAACTGGCCTTCCTCGTTCTTTCCGAGACTCCGGTCGCTGCTGTGCCGTGGATTCCTCCGAGCTTGGGGTAGCCGCGAGTAGTGCTGGCGGGACTGTTCGCGCATAAGTAGTAGTAGCTTGTGACAATGCCCTAGCTGGCCGCGGGGAGTTACCACTGCTACTACCCACGCCGTAGATATCCTGAACGAGGAGAGGTTCTTCTTCCCGCTTTACTTTTACAGTTAGAGCGGGAATGGGCGTCTTTCCCTTTCTCTTCTTCATGGCTGGCTCATGCTCGTATTGCTTCGGTGGGGATTCAGTGAGGCCCAAGATAAAGAAAATAGCCGATGCTGCGAGGAAAATCGTGACACCACAGAGGAGGCCGAAAATTGCTCCGTACATAAGGAAGTCCATGATGGGCTAGACGTGGAATATTAGAAAGTTGGTCCCGATGCATGGTTGAACATGAGATGGGATGAGTATACCTTCAATAGAAACATAATGCTGGCAATTTTACTATAGATGCCCCATACGGGTAATAAGAACACTCTCGCTGGCCAGAACAGGACAGTAAAGATCGAGTCTATGATTTGGACAATGAAGGAAGAGATTTTTGTAACGACGGTGTGGATGGCAGGGAAAACAGTTTGAGTAATATTGTATGCGGTCCTGAATAGTATCGGGATGCCATTCCAGAGAATGAGAATGAGAGACGTCAAGAAAACAGCGATTTGGCGGAGTGCGACAACGAGGCGAGGGGAGGCGTATAAGACGAAGTCGTACGTGTGAGACCAGATGCTAGGGAGTATCGAGTAAAGGAAAGCGTGTCCGGCCCAGGAGATGTACGCAACGACTTTGGGCAAGTAATTGGAGAGGAGACCGGATATAACGCCTACAACTTCGGCGATATAGATGAGCATGTTGTCCATTGTGTTCTCAGGAAATGGAGTTGCAATGTGGTTTTGGTGGCTTGCGGTTTTTCGCAGGGCGATGAGCCTGGAAAGTCACGATGTCGAATTTATGCTTTTGCGCGGAGAGATTTAACCTTGACGGACGGGAGTGAGGCGGGTTTTGGTTCCCTGCAGTGTTCTATCGCATCGTCGTGGTGTTGACAATGGCTTGTGCTAGCCGTTGACATTCGGACGCGGCGCTGCTGGATGCGTTCCATCGGTTATTCCCTAGAAAAGCCAGGTTGTCGTGATAAAACTGGGGTCGCGAAGTTCCGAATATTTGCTCCATGAGAAGGTGAAAGGGAAAATAATAAATCGCGACTGTTGACCAATAGTTGGAGTGAAGCCATGACGAGATGAGTGGCCAGAAGTAGCAAGGTATACTGTGTAAAGTAGCCATGCAGAGATAATTGCAACGGAGTACCCCGGTACTTGAGGCTCCTGGCCTGTACTATGTATGTATGTACCTAGCGTATAGGCCTGTTCGTGGCTCGTGCACTCGCGGGATGAGCAGGTCCAGGTCCCGCTAATGACAGCTCCATCCATGCTTCTTTTCACTCCACCTCGGAGCTATCTTATCGGCCGGCGTTCTTCGCGGCTCTGAGTATCAAGGTAGAAGTTGACCCCCATGCCCAACTTTAACAGCACCCACGTTCAGTCTCCTCATCAATTGTTCCGGGCTACGATTTAAGTTAATTTTATATTTCTTGCCATCAATTAAACATCTGCCCTCTCTCTTCCACGACACGGACTGCGACAATATTCTGAGAGGTCCTACTAGTCGCCAACATTGCCACCACCCTACATAGAGGGCTTTAGTCTCTCCATCGCGCAGAAGTATTTCATCGTCTAACGACAATCAATATTCTAAGCCATGTGTTTCTAGATATCTTTCTTTTCATTCTCGTCCGTCTCTTCCCCCCCCACATCTGTATACAATCGCCCCTCGCCGTGGAAACTATCGTCAACCCACATCCACTTCTCTTGAACATTGGCTTTCGCTCGTTGAGTCGTCTAACCCGGCAGCCAATCAAGACATCCGCCACTACGTAAAAGCAGGAAAATACGGGCCCATAGGGTATCCATAAATGAGAAAGCAGAACGACACATGCGTACATATTTTGGACAAACATACATACATTTGCCTCCTCTTAATCCAATCTAGCCCAACCACCCCAGCGCTGGAAGGAAGAGCCAAAAGAAACGCGACCCTTTGCCTATCTCAGTATAGCCACTAGTCACCATGGGTAACAGCCCCTCAACGTCCAAACCCACCACCCCCTCATCGTCCACCCACGACTCGCCTAAGCTACCTAAGAGGGAGCCGAGATCAATCATCACCCCCGGTCAGCAGCGCGTGGCCATTCCGCCCGAGCAATCGATGGCACATGCCACGGGATCTAACATCTCCAATCCTCAATCCCGCTCTGTACCCACATTTCCCACGGCCGGCGGAGGGGGCAGCAGTGGCAGTGGAGGCAGTGGAGGACCATCGGGAACAAACACGGCGCACACGGATTCCCTGACTAGGACTAATAGCGGATCTAGCGCCTCCCGTCCGGAGCCGAGCAAACCCGTCGCGGTCCCCATTGCCCACACAGAGCCAAGTAGTCTCAGGTCGCACCACTCAGACCACGTCGGTGGGAGCCATCATGTCGGGGAAATGGGTAGTGGGATGGCAGGTGAACCGGGGATACCGAATACCGAGAGCGTCCAGGATATGAGTTACCTGACCCGCCCGCCGAGGCTACCGCTTCCGATTGAGGAGGAGATACACACGCCCGGATCCCCCATCATAGCACCGGTGGGAACGGGCGAACCCCTGGAGGGGCTGGATAATCTGGATGGTGCCGGGTCGGCGTCGGATCCCGAACTCGCTAGGAACACGTCCGTGCTTAGCCAGTCGACGCAGGAAGACGACGATGAGGAAGAGTTGAGGGTGGAGAGGCATAGGCCGACGGTACCAACCCGGATTGAATGGGCAAGAGGTGGTGACAGGGTTTATGTTACGGGAACCATTTTTAATTGGAACAGGAAGACGAGGCTGCACCCTGTGTATGTTCTGTTGCCCCATCCCCTCTAGGTAGAGAGTATAAGTGTCTATGGTTCTTGTTGGTGTCTTAGCATTCGGGAAGAAGAAGACTGGTAGCACAACTAACATGTTAGGCAGAGATGGTAAACCCGGCGTATTCTCGGCCATTATTAGCATCCTACCGGGGACACATCACCTCCGATTCCTCGTCGACAACGTCATGACGACATCCCCAGACCTACCCACAACCGTCGATTTCGGGAACAACCTGGTGAACTACATAGAAGTCTCACCAGACGACATTTCAAATGTGGCCGCAGCCGAAGCCACATCAGCCATCACGGCGCGACGGGAGGGAGAGGAGCCCAAGCCGGGGCAGGAGGAGGCGGCACTGAGGCGGAAACGACAAGCTCCTCCCATAGAAGCGTACACGAAGGAGATATCGCAGTTCCTCCTCGATTATGACCAAACCGAAGAAAACCAGGACTACATCGACGGTTGCGCCGCGGTGGAGAAGCTACCTGGACCTCCCAGCTTACCCGGGTTTCTAGGCAAACCGATACTCAACTCACAAAGTCTAGTCAAGGATGACAATTCGGTGCTTACGATGCCGAATCATACGGTCCTGAATCATCTAGCCACAAGCAGCATTAAACATAACATACTTGCTGTTAGCGCCACGACGAGGTATCGAAATAAGGTACGAAGATGCATCGTGTGGTTCTGTGGGGTGAGTGGAGAGGTGCTAATCTTGCCGAGATTTTTAGTACGTCACAACAATTGTCTACAAGCCGGCGCAAGAGACATGATTTCCCTCGTACATGCACTATAGAGATGGAATCTTCAACGAGAGAACGGATGGAACGCTAGAGGCAGTTTGGTGACATAGGGAGGCCAGGGCTGAGGTATCGGAAGCTCTTTCTGAAATTCGATGGAGACTTGCGGCTTTGATATGCGATGATGGTGTTAGCATGCTTTTTCAACTTGCGTTCACGAGGGTATCATCCATGATGCATTGGGCTATGAATCGTGGCCGTACATCTGTGTACATTGGTTGCTGATAAATACAATGTGTTACTAGCGGAACAAATACTTGGTTTGCTCTCAGGCAGATCGCCATCCTGTTCCCAGCGCCGTAGGGCTGACCTGTACGTGAACTTTCATGACTTCTTATGCTATAGGAACATCTGTCGTGAGGTTCATCCAAAACGAAAACCCCTCCGTTCGACCATGTCTGACTCTCGCTATCTGCTGCTGCCTGCTCCCCAACTTAATCATCCCTCCACTTAACAAACACCTCGTCGGTCCTAAACCTCTGTGTCACCGTCGCATCTTCGAGGGGCGTCTCGAACCCTGTCTCGTACGCCAGCAATCCGGCGTGCGCAATCATAATACCATTATCGATACAGAACCTCTCGTCCGTCGCATACACGGAGCCCCCTCGGGAAGAAGCCATTGTACCCATCATCTCCTGCAGCCGCTCGTTGCATCCCACACCTCCCACAATGAGGACTTGCGACGTGCCTACGTGCGCCATCGCGCGTTCCGTGATCTCGACCAGCATTGCGAAGACGGTTTCTTGGAGGGAGAAGCACAAGTCTGCTGGGGTGAATTTTGGGTTTGCGTCTTCGTCGGTATTCTTTTGCTTTTGTTTCTTGGCGGCTACATACAACTGGGAAGCCAATATATCTGCAGAAGCAAGAATGCCGGAGAATGAGCAGTCCATCCCTTTCACCGCATACGGCAAGTCCAGCAACAGGGGTTCTCTCGTCTTGGGGGATTTGTGGGAAATATCTGCTGGATTAGAGTGGAAAGCTGCTTTGGCGAGCTGCTCAATGTTGTAGCCCGGAGCGGGATCATTGCTTATGTTTAGGGTGCGGGCGAAGCGATCGAGACAGTTTCCGACTGCTATGTCGAGGGTCTCGCCGAAGATTCGGTACCGGTTCGAGGAGTAGGCTATTACTTGAGTGTTTCCCCCCGACACATACAGGACTATGGGGTTTGAGGCGCCGGTTATGCAGCGGCCCATTTCTATATGCCCGACGCAGTGGTTCACGCCTACTAGGGGTTTGTTCCAGAGCAAAGAGAGGGTTCGAGCGCCGATTGCAACGGAGGTGAGGGGGGCGCCCATCCCGGGTCCGCGGGTGTATGATATGCAGTCTATTTGAGAGGTGGTGATGTTTGCGGCGCGGAGGGCCTTGAGGGCGACGAGGACGAATATTCGCCGGTGGTGGGCCGCGGTGTCCTTCGGGAGAAACCCGGTTCCAGGCGGGGATACGAAGGTGTCGCGGATGTTGGAGAGGATTTCGGGGGGTTGGTTGGGAGTGTGCTGGATTACTCCTATGCCGAGTTTGTTTGCTGAGCCTTCGAGACCTAGGGAGAGGCGGGGGCGACTGAGGATGTCTGGTGGGGTTGGCATTTTGGCGGTTGTTCTGTGGGGTCATGGATCTGATTGAGGGAGAGGTTGTCGCTGAGGTAGTGAGTTATATTGTGGTTGGGGTGCTTGTTTTGGTTTGCTGTTAGGCTTGTTGGTGTTGTGGCATTTTGTGTCCTGGCTCTAGCTCTGGCCGTTTGAGCCGTTTGTAGTGGTGGTCGAACACCGTTTCCCGCTGCGAGTATTTTGAAGTGTCAATGGGCTGCACTAGAGCTAGGAGAGCGTATCAGGGCTAATTGGACGGAGTCTAAGAGCAGAAGGAAGGCCGAGTCGTGCATTGTTTGTTTGTGGTGAGTAAGGTAAGACAAGGTAGTTGGTGGGTATTGATTTGGCGCCTTCTCGAGTTGGATTATACTGGCTATGACAATGGGAAGCGTCCCAAGTCTCGATGAATGGTTTCTCGTAGCTGCAAAGTAGATCCCCTGAACTAGAATATGCTTCTCAAAGATCGCGAAGTGGGTAATGGTAAGGCGCATATATCAATCTCGTCACGTGGTTTCGAGGGTCACTTCCTCTTGCTAACGAACAGCACTCGGCTCCAGTCCCATCTTTTCTCTCTCTCTCAAAAAAAGAAAAAAGAAGAATAAAGAATAAAAGATCATCATAGGGTCGTGTAGTTCAGCCTAATATTTCCTCATAGGGTATCAAAGCTGCCCAACAACATGATTTACCTTCGCGCTAGTCTGTTTGGACAATAGAACAAGGCTTATCGCTGTATCGATACATTCGTCATTTGCATGATAAGCTATGTTTCTGCCCCCGCCCCCCGAAAAAAAAATACATGAACACTTTCACAAAAATGTTTCGCTTATGCTAGGCCTACCAGATGGCTTGCATGAAGGGGAGCCCCTTGTAACCACATACCTTTATTTGTACCATGGCATAGGAAAGTACCTCGCCTTCGGCAATTTCATGTATCTCCGCAAGCTGTAAACTCGTGACAACGGAGCGTGGGCACTTGTATAGTATACATGCCCAATACTCCTTTGCTGAACCTACTGTTCCAATCCGCTGCAATAGTCTAACCGCATCCATCGATACATTCGGGCTCCGCATCCTTTCATCGCAGGCACATACCACCACCTCTTACAAAATCCCAGCACCACAACATCACACCAGCCGAGTCGCTCCTCCACTTTCTCCCTCTTCGCTACCAGCTTCTCCTTCCTCCGTAAGCCTCTCTTGCTTCGTCTTTGTTTCCGTCTCTTTTACTCTGATGTCCCGGGCGTTAATAACGATGAGGCAAGCTGAGAATCTCTGATACCTTTCCCTTTTGCCTTTCCATCAGCTCGGTACCCGGGTACATCCTTCCTGCGGCCGCTCCTCCCTCTTTCTTTCTACCTCGTACCATCGTACAGAGTACGATTTTTTGTTTCTATTCTTTCTCCCCTTTTTCCTAGATATACTCTCTCCAGGTTTACCATGGACTGTGTCCTGGAACTCCTTCCGGAATACGCTGAATACACAGTGGTAAGCTGTTTCTTCTCCCTTTCCTTGGCGGACCTCCGAGCGACGCCAGGAAAAGCAGGCAATGTCCCCTTCTCCTTGATAGCCTTGAAGACATAGAAGCTAACCTAAGCATCACTGTCACCCTTTAGACTTCTCCATCAATAGGCATCCCATCATCTACCCCAGCAAATATATCTTTCTCCATCCTCAAGAGCGAGATACATATACGCATACATAAACATGTCACCATCACCATCACCATCACCATGTCCGGCAAGCATGGACAAGCTGGCAGTAAATACAATACTGGGGGGTATCATTCAGCTAATTACATGGAGTCTACGACTTAGACTCTGAGCCGCATTCAAAACCATGATGTCCGGGTGACATGTTTCCACCCGGCCTGGTTTTATCCTACAGCAGCAAACGCCGTCCTTGGCCATGCCGATGGCCGAGACATTGCACTTCCTCTCGCCCATCCCTACCAGTCCGCAGAAACAGGAATGATAGCCTCGCTAATCTTACTTTCTTCAACTCGACACACAGGGTTTCGAAAAAAATGTTTACCCGCGCATCTCGGCCTGTCATTCGGTTGGTTGCCACCTCGCCTACTTAACCACTCACCCGTCTCCAACCTCAATCCCTGGAGCTCGTCAGGATCACGGGATTTGTTTATCGTTGGAGGGCGACCCTGTCCTCCTCATTCAACTAACACCAACAGCTTGACAGGGTGAGGGCTCTAGCTGCTAGTTCCTTGAGCTTGGCTTTGAGCCTGGGCCTGCGGCTGGGACTGGCCCATACGGATCGGCGGCTGTGAGATGGCACCGGTTCTTGGCACGTACCCCGGTGGATATGCGTACCTGCGGTTTGCCGTTAATTGATGAGCTGGCGGCAAAGGGATGGTGGCCCTGAACTTCAACGCTCTCGTGTCATTCGGGTCCATCACGATCACGTCAGTTTCGTCTTCACTGTCTGAATCGTACTTCCACCGATCATTGCTGTTCCCCACCGCATCGAACGGTTCACTGAACAGTCCCCTCCGATCTACCCACATCCGACCAAGCCTTCCAATACGCATGCGGAATTCGGGCTGCGGTGAGGGCGAAAGCAGTGACCGGTCCTGATGCGACATGAGCTCGAGGCCAACTCCGCTACCGTTGGTGTTCCCTTCATTGGGCTCCGCATCTTCCTGGGATGCTGGAGGCGTAAGGGGAAACTGAGCCTTCACCTGCCGGTACCTACGTTCAAACCCACTTTGCGACACAGGCGACAGGGGTCCTTTTGTGAGGTCTACATGGTTCTTATTCCATGTTTGATGGTTCTGAACCTTACTCTCTATGTCGAGTCGAAGTTCGTTCTCCTTGTCTGCACGCTTATCCGACAGCAATACCATATCTGGCTCCACGCTGCGGGCATCTGGACGTAAAGGTACACGGAGCTGTGGGGTAGGTGGTGGCCGAACTGTCGGAGACGGCTCCACGGCCTTGCGCTTTTGTGGCTGCAACAAGTTAGCGGCGATTTCGAGGGCAACAAAGGCACACCGTTTACCCACCTTCTGGTTTATCAAGTCCTCGTCGTTGGTCTTGATTCCCAGCTTGACCTTTGTCTGCTTTATCTTTGCGCGACGGTCGAATATCTTGGATTCAATAAGGAGAGCTTCTTGTTTTTTCAGTTCCAGGTCCCGACTCGTGAGCAACAACTGTCGGGCTTCTTCGATTTCTCTGCGAAGCCGTTTCACCTTCTCTCCGCTCTGAAGGTCTCGATTCCTTGTTTTTCGGGTCTGGCGTACTTCTCGTCGCCTAAAACAGACATAAGGATCCATGTCATCCGTTTCCTGGTGACTTTCAAACTTGAGGCTAGGGTGTACAGGCTTGTTGCCTGCCTCTTGCCGTCGAGTTTTCCAGTACTCATATATGTCTTTCGCATAGCCCATGAGTTTATCGTCGTCGAGTTCCCGCAACGCGCCCATCATAGCATCGTACGGTACAACTGCTTTGTCCACGACGGCAAACGGCGCTTGGAAAGCGGCCGTCCGCTCAAAACACTCCATAAGCCTTTCAAAATCATCTTCCGATAGCCTTACGGCTTGCTTCTTGCCCCTATTGTATCCGGTAAGAAATTCGGCATCCTCCGTTGTCATATCATACTCGCATCCCACACATTCTTCTACGGTCTGCGAAAACCGTAGGTAGCTTACGGTTTGCTGGACTTTACGGGAATACAGCTGCTCATATTTTATATCGCTTTCCTGGGGTGGCGGCACAGGAATCTCCTGGTCGCTACTAACACCGGATGCCTTGAGGATGGATTGAAGATGGTATTCCTATAGGGAAAGAGGGGTTAGAAAAATCAGTTAGGATGAACGAGAGCAGCGATGACAACGAGATGCATCGAAATGGGGTCGCAATGCGGTGGAAGAGTATGGGGAGGGGTGTGAGGAAGAGATGCTAAAAAGGGCTTCACGTGACTCTGGGTAGGTTTGTGCACGTGATATCGGAGAGTGAAGAGAACAAGTTACAGGCTGCAGCGTCGGGAAGAGGTCAAAAAACTCACATTTTCCTCAGCTTGCTCGACCCCAGTCTGGATCTGAGCTTCATTTGTGAGGGACTCGTACTCGTTGGGATCTATTTGGTCCTCTCGTAGGACGGGGAGTTGAGTTTTGGTGTTGAGTTTCTTGAAGCGAACTTTTCTGGTGGTCATGTTGGCTGGTTTGAGGGCGGTCTGTCGGGAGAAACGTGGCCGGAGGGAAGACGACGCGCGATAAGGTCAAAGGTTGCCGAAAATTGGCGCGGAAAAAAATCTATTGGGCCAAGGGTGCCATGTAGGAATGAATTTTAGACTTTTTGAGGCCCAAAACTGATGAGAAGGTGGTCGTTTTGATGATCAAAGTGTTGTTCTCGATGGAGTGACGTTGATTGTTTAGGCTTCAGGGAGGCCGAAACAACGCGAAAATTTGCACTTGGTGATGTGTAGGCTTATTTGCACTGGGCTACAGATACCAGGTTGCAGTGGTGATTGCTGCTAATTTCCCACTCCTTTGGCGGGGTTGCAAGCCCAGGTGTGCTATCGATCAGGTAGTTATGTACAGTGCTAGCTTGGGCTAGACTGTGCCACTCCCTCTATTTGAGGCCAGAGTTGCTAAAAGTCCTTTTGTTGGAGAGGAGCGTTGCACATGACCAGCCACAACGGGGCCACTTTGCCAAGTTTTCTCTGGTGTGGCTAATAACCCCGAGTCCGAGCGCTTTATCACCACGTGCAGGATACCTTGGTGCGGGGCAGCTAAATGTTGCAGCCCAAGCAATGCTCCTACAGTGTAGCAGCTGAGGTACAAGGTAGGGAGGGCACGTAGCAGTATCTCACCTCAAGGCTAGACTACATGCAACATCTCTCTTCCCTCCCGCTGCTGACCGAACCCAATTGCATGCTGTCGCGATCTCACATAGGCTTATATTTTCTCCCTGACCGTCGAGACTGACGCCACAATACGCCCGTAAATATCTAGTATACTGCCTTCAAATATATTCCACCAAGGCCATCCTAACAGATCCCGCCGTTTGTAGCGACGTCAAGTTACCTCCCCGGTCATTCGCCACCATGGGGAACACCACAAGCGCCGTTCTGGACAACATAGTCCAAGAAACCAACTGTATACTCTGCCCCACCCACTCGCTCGACATGGCCTATACATTCCCCCTGTTGTCCCTGGCCGTATGACGCTGACCCGATATTCTCGCTTCCCCCGCTTGGCAGTTGATCGTGTAGAGGTGGAACGTCTCCGAAAAAGGTTCATGAAACTCGACAAGGACAATTCTGGCACGATCGAACGAGAAGAATTCCTGTCGCTACCCCAGATATCGAGCAACCCATTGGCAACTCGAATGATTGCCATATTCGACGAGGACGGAGGCGGCGATGTTGACTTCCAGGAGTTTGTGAGCGGTCTGTCGGCCTTCTCGAGCAAAGGAAACAAGGAGCAGAAGCTGCGGTTTGCCTTCAAGGTGTACGATATCGACCGCGACGGCTACATCAGTAACGGCGAGCTCTTCATCGTGCTTAAGATGATGGTGGGATCCAATCTAAAGGACCAGCAGCTGCAGCAGATCGTAGACAAGACCATCATGGAGGCCGACACGGACAAGGACGGCAAGATCAGCTTTGAGGAGTTTGCAAGGATGGTGGAGAATACGGATGTTAGCATGAGCATGACGCTTGGTATGTTTGTTGTTACTCCTTTGCCCTCGCTAGGTCCAAGCGTGTGGCTGAGGCGCTCTATGAATCACCTATTTGTTGCTAATATATTTTGTCACAGACCAATTCTAGCTGATTAACGCCATCGGACCCAAGCCGCATTGTTACTGGTCATATTGAGGGGTCGTCGAGAGAGGGGAGGCAATGGGGTGGCTACAAGCTGCAATGGAGGGAGAAAGTATTCAGCGCTGGAAGGAAATAGATCCCAGCCAAATCAACCGACTTGGCGGCGGTGTGAAACCAGCATACAATAGAAGCAAGGAGCACGACGAGCTTCGATCGTGCAGAGGGCGGGAATTCTACATCTCTTCTCAAGAGATGCCAGTATCCTCTAGATCCAAACTAGGTGCTGGAGGGGAAGTCAACAGACTATTTGATAGAAGGCTAGTTTTGGGATACAACTTGGCCGTTAATTCTTTTTCTTTCTCGCCAGCACTCGAGATGACAGGGTTTTTCTCGGCGCAACACGGAACTGGACTGTGAATCCACCGCCACCAGGGAGATATGTCGATCAATCAACCTTTAATCGCTCAAGGAGCGGGGTCATCCGAATAGTCCAGGGGCTATTATTAGCGATACATCGGGATGAAGGACGTTCGCTGCTGCGCTAGTATCTAATTCAGAAACTTCAGGTTCGAACCCTGGGCGACACTCTCGAAAGCTCCCATTCACCCCCATGCCCCCCTAAAACCCTACAGAGATATTGTCAGCTCCTGTCCCTGGTGGTAGATATCTGCTCCTTCAATGTGTTCATAGGTAAACATGAGGCTGGGCCTTCCAAGAACGTTTACCATCCCTGATAATGCTCAGTTTTCAGCGCTCAGGACTACTTCTGGAGTGTCATTATGGTTCCCAACTACTCGTCGACATTGTCTACAGAGCCTACTGAACGAATCAACTGCGTACGCCATTCCTTTCAATATCGCATGGTGAATTGCCTTGGCAAAGGAAAAAGTTGTATACGGATAGGGCTTACTCTTTTTACTAGGGCATACTATGGCCTCTAGAAGCTCCTAGTTGGTCGTGGACGGGCGTGGACTGCCATATTGCGTTCACGTACTTGGGGACAACCCCCTATCTCACTCAAGCCCTACCCCGTCCTCCTCCCAACAGGCAACATCTTCTTCTCCCTCCCCGCTTCCTTCTTCCTCCTCCTCTTCATGGACTTTTCGATTTCCCTCTCCGACATCCCCTTCACCTTGTCTTCCAATACCTTCCTCATCCTCTCGCCCTTCTTCATAAAGAAGGGTAGTTTCCCATTTTCTACCGCTTGCTTCTCTTTCGTTTTCTCTTCCCGCAGTAGTTCCTCAGCCTTCTTGCGCTGCTCCCTCTGGGATTTCTGGTTTAGCAGGCGCTGGAGCTCTAGTTTCAGCTGTGCTTTGCGGCGTTCGTCCCTGGTGTTTTTGGGCTTAGATAAGTGGGTGATGGAGGATTTGAGGGCGCTAATCTCGTCGTCTCGGTAGGTGTCGAGGAAGTCGTAGGTTCCCTTCGGAGCGTTGGTTTTGGGGACAGAGGGGTTGAAGCGGGGGTCTAGGATTGCGAGCTGTGTTTGTTTTGAGGAGGGGAGTTGGGTTGCTCTTTCCCGGATCGCGCGGCGGCGGGATATTGGGACCGATGCGGTAACTTCTTCAGGGGCAGAAGGTTTTTGTTTGGGCGGGTTTTTGGTGGGCTTTTGGTGCTTTTTGCTCCTGAGGTTGGTTTGCTCCTCCGGCCTCTCGTCGATATCATCTTCTGAGTCTGAGTTGAACTGTGATAGAGATTTTTGCGGGTCGAATTGGCGAGGTCTGCCACTGCCGAGTTTCTTTATGTACCCATCTTTGTCTTCCAAGTCTGAATCTGACGGCGCGGCGGCACCCTCTTCCCCTTTCATGATGGATAACTGTTCGCCGAATGATAGATGTGATGATGCCTTCACTTTCTTCGTCTTCCTCCCTAACGGTAGCTGCACTTGAACAGAGACAACTTCCTGCTACGATTATGTTAGTAGGGACTCCCAAATTATGTATGTCCACACTCCGGGAGAGACTCACTTCTGGTTTTGAGAATTCCTGCTCATGACGACGAGGTTTCACTCGTCTCCTCGTTGGGAGTTCGTCCAGCTTGCGTTTATATGACATTGCGCTTCTATCTTATCATTGGTCTCCCGAGTTTGGTGTGATATTCTGGTTTGCGGTCAGTCCGGCACAAACTGAATGGAGGAGATGAAGCCGTAAATCCGTGACAGGCAACTTTTTTTCTAGGTCAGAAACAAATAATGTTATCGATAGCGCATATCTTCATCCAGGCCAGCGCGGCTCTGCGAAACGCGGGATCCACACCCACGCTGGGACCTAAAACGTTCCTGCCGCGGGCGGAAAAAAGTTCACATGCAAACGAGCAACTCAACGCAATGTTAATTCTGGTTCCTATCCTAAAATATCCCAGTTAAGGAGTTGAACTTCAAGATTGATAGGTTGTCTGGGGTACTCGCTCGAGACCGTTCAACCCAATTGAACAACTTCTTCACTTTACCGGTCAACGAATCAGAATTGGGCTCTTTTTTTTTTTTTTTCTACACCCAGCAGTAGCCAGCCTACATAGCTCAGGCAGGCACCACTGCCGTCACTGCTGTCATAGTGCCCAATTACTACACCCTCCATCCTCCTCCACAAAGGCTACCAGTTCATTTCCTTATCCTCGGAGGGATGGTCCTGGGTCGCGGCCTCTCGTCGAGTCCCTTCATCAGACTTGTGCGCTCAACGTCAACAACGCAAACACGGAGCCGCCAGTCGCCCATCTCGCTGGCACTAAGAGGTCCTCGCCTCCCGTTTACATCAGCATTCACGTCCGCACATACTCATACCCAGGCACCACTGGCCCAATTTCAATTTCACACTCAATCACACCGACTTGGCACACATATCCAATCTACTGCTCAAGCAACATCATCACCAATTGTGGCCCAGGTCGCGGCTGCCCCAAAACTCAGCCAGCGCGAACATCAGCGGCAGCAACCTCGATTATCTCAGAAAGAACAGCCTATTCACACAAAATTCTCAGGATATCTCCGTCAACCTAACAAAGCTGATATTATAATGGACCCATCGTACTACTGGCCGCGCCATAATGGCGGTAATGGAAACGGTAACGGTAACAATGGCTGGCAGCCCATCAACGTCGGCATGGACGGTTTGCCAATACCGGGTTATATGCCCCAGCAGCAGCAGTTCCTGCCAGCATCGAATATGACGATAGGATTCAACAGCATGTCAAGTGCAGGAAGTCAACCTCAAGTGTAAGTCCCACCCGCCTCTCAAACCCCGTCACTGAAAATAGGAAAGGCCTATCTTGTTGCCAGTATTAACACATGAGATAGGCAATATCAAAACAACAACCAGCAGCATCCCTATCCTTCATCTCTAACGGGCCCTAGCAATGAAAATGGCGGGATGGACACTGACAAAAACCTCCAAAATGATCAAAGCTCCAACTTCGACCCCAACTCCAACCCAGCAATAAAACCGGAAGCTAGGGCTACTATGGCCGACCATCAACAACAGAACAAGTCACCACGCCTTTCCAGGAAGCAACTGCGTCAACATCGAAAGGAATACCAAGTTCAACAACAACCCGAACAACTTCGGTCCAACCGCCCAGGCACATCAAAATGGACCCCCATGACGCCTCGAGACCCAATCATCCCCCCCTCGGCAGCATCAGGCGGTATACCCGATCCTACACCATCGTACCTCTCCCTCTCCCAAAAGCCCTCGGTTCTCCTCCCGTATCCTCGCCGTCTGTTGGTCGTCCTCGATCTAAACGGGACGTTGCTCTTCCGTCCCTCTCGGCATAGACCGAAATCATTCTCCTCGCGACCGTACGCGACGGAGTTCTTGCACTACTGCATCAATACTTTCCACGTTGCGATTTGGAGCTCAGCAAGAAGGGAAAACGTGAAGAGCATGATTCAGACTTTGCTTCCCGAAAGAGAGGTGAGGGAAAAGCTGGTAGTTGAGTGGAGCAGGGACGAGTTTGGGCTGAGCAAGGATGATTACTGGAGGAGGGTGCAGTGTTATAAAAGGCTGGGACTGATTTGGATGGAGCCGGATGTGAGGAGGAGTCATCCGCTGAGGGATGGAGGAGGAGAGGGAGGTTTGGTGGGTGGGAAATATGGCGGCGGCGGGGGAAGAAAGGAGGGAATAATAGCCTGGAGTCAGTTGGATACTGTGCTCGTGGACGATTCTGCCGAAAAGGCGAGGAGCGAGCCGTACAACTTGATTCAGATCCCCGAGTTTAATGGCGGGGAGAAGCCCGAGAGAGATCCTAGGATGTTGGCCATGTTTGGGGCGGGAGGAGGGGGAGGAGGGGGAGGAGGTGCTGGTGCTGGCGCGGGAAATGGGGGTGATGGTGTGGGTCCAGATGGGGAGGGTGAAGAAGGAAAGGATGAAAGCCAGCCACCACGCGAAGCCCCCGTCCTACCACAGGTCCACGATTACCTAAACGTCCTGAGCCAGCAGTCGAACGTGAGTAGTTATATGAGGGACAACCCGTTCAAGCTGGACCCGACGTACTCGCTTTTTAGGGATGTTTGAACTTTAGACCACTTGACGTCGAGTGTTGGCTTACGCTCGAGCCTAGAGTCTAGAGTCTACGCCTAAGTCTGGGCGCGCGAGGGACTGCTCTAATTCTCTGGACTGGATTCTGCGCTATCACCGCACCTAGTCAAGTCGACATGCTAAACAAACTGTCGCTTTGCTATTGCTTCCTAAGGGGAAGAGAACGAATATAAAACGGTATGAAAGAAGAAGTTGGCGTGCCTTCAGAGCACAGATTCACATGGATGAAAAGATACCCTTTGTTTGCGCGTTCCAGGACGAGGTATGTTGGGGATGGTTTGTTTTATGTCTGTCTGCAAGTTTATTAGCATACTTCTGCGTCACCAAACGTTCATAGCATCGTGATGGGAGGGTAGAGGATTCAAACATAGTAGATAGAAGCGCTGATGCATACTATGATCCTCAAAAACAGCACTTCGCGGGTTCGACACAACCACACTTCAGTTTTACTACGTACATCACTTATGATGCATGATGAAACTTTGAACCCACATGCCGTTGGAGGAAGGTTTTACGTTTGATCTCTAGCACGGCATCACGGCGATTTGACTAATAAATGATATGGCACTGTAGTGAAGTATCCGCAACTACGTAGCAGGCTTTCCATACTTGAGGGAGAAATAAGTGGTGGGCTCGGTAAGTATATGCCCTGGTCATTGGCTCTTAGGTACAATGGCTTTCTGAAGCTGTCCACTACTAGAAGCAGTCCTATATCACATTCCTTTCATAGTATGAGAAGCGCAAGAGTAGGCAGTACGGCACGCAATGTAGTATACGGATGGTTTCATCAGGATACGAGAAAAGCGGCCCCATTTGGATCCAGGAAAAGCCAATTCCTAGTCTACCATGATAAAGAAGTTTTCACGTTGTCCCAAACTCCCATTGTAGACCGGCCCATCATAAAGTCATTTTCCTCGTCAGGGCAAACCAACCCTTCGCGAAATTCGTTTGTTATAGTAGTTTGATTCCAGTCTGGTCAAGGAAGTCGCTGTTTATGCATTTACTTGAAGACCTTGCCGGTGCCGTTGGCGTAGGGGTACTCCTTGCCGTCGACCGTGATGGGGTTCGGCAAGTCGGACCAGTGCGAGTTGACGACGGCCTGATCCTCCTCCTTGGTGGGGTCGAGCTTTGTGAACTCGTAGCTCTCGTAGTCGGGAGCGACGTCGAAGACGGGGAGGTAGTCGTCCCCGCGGATGACGAAGGCGCCTTCGATGGCCGAGTCGTTGTTCTCGCCGAAGACGCAAGCGACGCCGAAGACGTACTTGCGGGAGGCCTCGAGGCGGGTGTTGAGCCCTCCGATGAGATTGTTGGACATGAAGGTCATGGTGAGCTCGTCGTTATACTTGTAGCGGGCCTTCCAGATGGAGTATTCGCTCATGGGCACGTTCTCCCAGAACCACTTGAGGGCCTGGTCTGTGTTATTGTTGGAGTAGTAGCGCTTCCACTCGTCAAGAGGGAAGGAGGCCCTGGGGAGGGACTCAAGGGGGTGCTTGGGCTTAGGAGCGGGGGCTGCGTCCTCCTCCTCCTTGGGCTCGGCGGCCTTGGACTTGGGAGCCTCCTTCTTGACTTCCTTCTTGGGCTGCTCAGGCTTCTTGGGAGGGGTGTTGGTCAGCTTGGGCTTGTCGAGGAGGGAGAACTCCGGGGCGACGGCCGAGTAGATGGGCTGGTTGTAGACCGTCTCGTACCAGCGCGAGACGTTGGGGTGCTGTGAGCGCCACTCCTTGTCGAAGAAGAACTCGAAGCCGCGGGAGATGATGCCGGCGGCGAAGAGGTCGGCGAGGGTGATCCTCTCGCCGACGAGGTAGGTGTTGTTGATGAGGTACTCTTCGACAACGGAGACGGCCTTGAGGGCGGTCTTGGAGGCCTCGTCGATGGCCTTCTTGTTGTACTGGGTCTTTCCGAGGAGGGGAGAGTACCAGGCACCAAGGGGAGATAGGACCTCGGTGTTGAAGAAGGACATCCACTTCAGGATGGAGGCATAGCTGAGAAGGGCATGTTAACATCTTATTTGATTACTCGGTACCAAAATGAATGATGTGGGAGCTTACTCCTGCTTAGTGGCACCGAGAAGAGTGGTCTTCTCATTCTGGGAGGTGATGTAGATGGCGATGGCGATGCATTCGGAGAGAGTGTAGCCGTCGGCACCCTCGAAGGTGGGAACCTTGCCGAGCTTGTTGGCAGCAAGTAACTCCGGGGTAGGCGAAATGGTGTCAATCTCGATGATCTCGAGTTCGACGTTGTTGGCCTTAGCCACAGCCTTGATGGCAGTGGAGCGAGGGTTGCCCTGTGATCGAATTATGTTAGCCAGGCCAGCCAATGTAGCCAAAAAAAAAAGAAAGAAAGAATTCTGATGGGCGGCTGTTGCCATGACGAAACCCAATTCCACGGGAACATACCGCGTAGGTGTAAAGCTTGCCGAAAGTCATTTTGTCTGTTCTGTTTTGATGGAACTATTACGATCTCTCAGAAGCAAGGGTTTCAAAGCCGGATGGAGAAATGGATCAAAAAGGAACAAGAAGGCAAGCCGGAGAGAGAGGAAGGTTACAACATGCAAATTTTTGAAAAAGGGTGCCCATGGAGGGGTCGGACCGTGGCAGTCACCACAACCCAAACGTTGACCCCGCACCTGGCTCAAAGGGACTGGCGCTCATGCATGTGAATTTTACTTGAGTCCTAAGACAGCATGGTTGGCCTGGATCTAGCCGTATGTGGCAAAAGGACCTGGCTTGGACGGAGAATAATATTTCCACGCTTTAGTGGGCCTCTCCTGTCAATTGGCCAATAGGACTAATTACATGCCGCCCGGAGCTGGCAAAGAGCTTTTTCTCAGCCTGGCATTTCAATCCCGCCTCAGAAGCCGGTGACCATATCCAACGTCGTTCCGATCTCGAAGTTTAGTAGCTCCCACCACCCGTCTACATAACCGAAGCCTCAGCGATGACGGAAAGAGGGGCGGGTCATACATAATATAAAGAAACAAAAGATATGTTGTTCATACGGCCTACATTACGAATCGCAAGGACGGGTTGCGGTCTACGATGCCAGCTTCAATGGCCTACCCAGAAGCAGCAGTGCCCGGGCCTGATGCAATCCCCGATACCATCGCGTCGAACTATCACTACAGAGAAGATCTCCGAGGCAGAGTCCGGGGCTGAATCACATGGGGCAATGGTCGAAATGGAACAATCAGTAGAGAATCAGTGGAGGGATCAGTGGACGAACGACAATAGCTACCAGTCTGATTCGGGCACTGGTGGCAGATACGAAGACAGAAGCAGAAGAGGCCCTAGACCGGCCAGGGAGCTGACCCCGGCGGACCTGGAGATGATAGAGAGGCAAAATATGGAGCGAGAAGGGATCGCGGAGGAGAACTACCAGAGGATGGTCAAGTCGGTGGACTGGAAGACCTTCGGGATCAAGAGCGTTCCGCCCCGCATCATCAAGCACGCTCGCATCATTCCCGTCTCCCCGTCCTACTTCTCGCGCCAGCCCACCTTCAACGAGAGCTACCTGAGGCTGCACAACCTGCTGAGGAACAACGCGCACCTGCCCACCATGCAGGCGGAGGACGTTAAGAGGGTGGCGTGGAGGTCGTTCGATGACTACAGCCGGATGACGGGCGAGGAGATCAAGCTCCCCCTCTTCAACGAGGCTATCAACCTCGCTAAGAGGCTGCATCGCATCAGGCCCAGCCTCCGCCCGGAGGCAGTCAGTGAGGCGCTGTCCGACTTCCTGAGACCGTCAAACCCCTACGACAGGGTGAAGCCGGTGCGCGTGGTGGACAAGTTCGGTCGGTCCCTCGGCATGGGGAGACGCAAGACGTCGACCGCCCGTGCGTGGGTCGTCGAGGGCACAGGGGAGTGCCTCATCAACGGAAAAACGCTGAGCGAGGCGTTCGGGCGTGTCCACGATCGCGAGAGCGCCACATGGCCCCTGCGTGTCACGGAGAGGATGGACAAGTACAATATCTGGGCCCTTGTTGACGGGGGAGGCACCACCGGGCAGGCCGAGGCGCTCACTCTGGCCATTGCGAGGGCTCTGTCTGTTCACGAGCCCGGGCTGACGAATGCATTGAGAAGAGGTAAGCAAGGAATTGGCATGTCTAATGATGGTGGTCGGATTTTCTGCTTGACATCGTATGTCACGATCGTCAAATCTATCCAACCCTCAAACAACCCCCCGACGTTTCCGAAGTAGGGAGGGCAACTGACTCGCGCGCTTCGTAGCGATCATGTTTGTTTTTATTTCACTTTAAATGAATGTTCATTCTAACACTATGCGCTCTACATAGCCGGATGCCTGACGAGAGATCCAAGGTCCGTCGAAAGGAAGAAGCCAGGCCACGTCAAGTCCCGCAAGATGCCTGCTTGGGTCAAGCGATAGAATACGAAGGTCAACATCAGTCTCTCTTTTCCGCCGTCGAGGAAGAGGACGGACGAAAAAAGGCAAAAAGTGGTTACCTCTTCTTTCTTATTAGAGTCCGTACTGGGTAGTCGGGCAAGTGGTATACGCGTGCCAATGCATGTGATGTGTTGTCGACTTGTATCATATTACACAGGGAGGGAGGGGAGGAGTCTTGGGAACGTGGCGAACGGGGTGAGGGATGGAGAGAGAGCCAGACATCTTCCAATTGATTACCTGTCTCCATATAGGTGACGGGAACTCGGGGTGGAAGGAGAGAAAGACAGGCAGGGGACGACGCAGAGGACGGAGTGTGTATGTATGTACAGTCCCGTACCTGTCGCTGGGCGCCACAAATATAGCGGCCCGTAAGTTAGGTTGGCTGGTTGACTGGAAGGTTCGCTGGTAGCGCAGCGGTCAGAGGCAACAACAGCAGTTGGGTGCCAGCAAGATAACAAACGTGTCTAGAGGATTTTTTTTTTCCAGGGCTAGTCTCCTCGAAAGGTTTTTTCTCCCTCCGTCTGAGAAGGATGGCACATGCTCCACTGAAATGACGGCAAGATGAAGCGAGTCGGTAAAATTTTAATGGAGTTAGTCCCTGGGGTGTGGCTCTCGGGCTCTCTCTCTCTCAAGCCTTGGGCTGATGTGGCATGTGTGAGAGCGTGGGTGTGGGTGCCGGCCGGAATGGA
>JAKWBI020000176.1:0-87278 GCA_022664585.2 Zalerion maritima | reverse complement strand
GCGAATATTATAAAAATAATAAAATCTCGGGATTTTAAATCGAGTACCATTTGGTTATATTCGGAGTAAAAATCCAGAAATAAAATAAATTAATAATAGGTTATATTTTTTATAAATTTATCGGTAATTAAAGGTATAAAAGTATTACGAATTATAATCGAATTAAACCTTTCCGTTAAATTAATTAAGCGGTATTTCCTATTTTTTTTTTAATTAAAAACCAGGGGTTACGGTACGCCGCTTGGTTTGGTTTAATTACCCCCTTTTTTTTTCGCTTTTTAAATATTTCGATTACCACCGTTATTAATACCTTAAAAATAGGAATATTTTTAACCTGCCACCTTATATAAAATACCGTATTAATTTTCTGGGGAGGGGTTATATTAAGGTTAATTTTACCTAAATATTCCCAAAACCATATTAATACTTATTTTTTATTTATAAATATATTTATAAATCTCCTTTATTTTTCCCCTTATAATTTCCCGAGGGATTTTAAAATTTTATTCCTTTTTTTTAATATAAGCCTGGTGCCGCTATACCCTGCCTTATATAATTATAAGTAAATATATTTACTTTATTTAATATTATTACGATTCTTTTTTAATGGTTTATTTTTTTTCCATTTTTTTATACCAGTCCGGGTTTACGGGGGCCGTTTTATACCTTACTCAAATATTCACGGGCTTTATTTTATCCGCCATACATTTATATATAATAAAAATATTAATAATATTGGTATTATTAAGGGAAAATACCTCTTGGGCTCCGCTAACGCTTAGGATCTTATTAATAATAAAATTTTATATCCTTTTTTTATTATTTTACAGCTTTTAATTATTACCCTTATAATATTTTTCTAGGAAAATATCCAACCTTTTTTTAATAGCTTTTTTTTTATAATTAAAGTTCCGTGGATAATTATAAGGTTTCCTATACCGCTACCCCTTTGGCTGGTAAAGGGCAATCTTTATATTTAATTCTCCGGTCCAAATCTTTTTATTTAAAAGGTTCTCCCTTTTTTACGGCCCATTAATATACCCCTTTATAAGCATATCCTTTTTAAACTTTTTTATAAAGCGCTTAACTTTTTTTATATAAAATTAAACTATTATTTTTTCGTTATCCGAATTTAAAACTTTTATTATATAGGCAGGGATTTCGATTTTACCAGCACGGGGTTTCCCTAATTTTATATTGGCCTTTTTTTTTTTATTAGTCGAATTATAAAGGCTTCCTATATTTTCCTAAAAACCTTTATTCCTTAAGGATAAATATTACGGAGTATTTTTCCACCTTTTTTTTTTAAGGTTAGGTTTATAATAATAATAATATAATTGCTTCCTTTTATTTCGAACTTCCCGATTAATATATTACGCTCCTTATTATGGTATTATTTCCACCCCGTTATTATAATAAAAGGTATTCCTAATATTATTTTTGGCGCCTTTTTTCGATCTTTTTCTGGCACGAAAAAATTTTACGCAATACGTTTAAATTTTAAAAAAATGTGCACCCATTACCGTATAACCAAGGCTGAATTAATCTTTTGGCCATTATAACCGGAAAACGCAACTCGCGCCTGGTAAGCCTTAAAGTTATATTCCTAAGCGTAGGTTTATTTTAAAATATTGGCTTCCGCGCCTATATTTATAATAACCTTGGCCAGCTTATTTTTTAACCCTTTTATATATATTAATAAGCACGGGCTTGGGTAAAGGAAAAAGGGAATTATTAAGGGGATTAATATTAATAAATTAGGAATATTAATTAAATAAAAGATTATTTTTTCTTTTTTTACCATTACCGCTTTTAAGCCTCCTGGCAGGTTTATAAATAAAACCCTAAAGTTTATACGCTTATATTATTAATATAATTAAATACATATAAAATTTATAAACTTTAATTTTTCCGGGGGTATATTATTAATAAAGCGTATTTTTATTTTAATCACCTAATAAATATTAGGCTTATTTAGGATTACCTATCGGTATTCCTTTAACTTTTTACCCTTATAAATAATTTTATTAATAATTTTCTTTACCCTTATTTTACCTACCAATTTTCTTTATAAAATTATTTTTATAAATTATAATATTTATAATATCTCCGTAATTATTAATCCGTAAGGCCTCCTTATAATCTTTATAAATTATTTTTTTATTACCTTTTAAAAAACTAGGTCCGTAAACTTTAAGGGGTCCTTACGCTTATTACCTAAGGGCGCCTTTTTTTCCTCCTATATATTATATTCCATTTTCTCCTTTATCGCGCCTAATACTTTTTTATGGCCAGGATCCTTCTCTTTTCCTTTGGCGTTTTTTTTTTCCCCAACCGCTTTAATTTTATCTTCCACTTTTACTTTTTTTAAGGGCCTGCCTTATTTTTTTTTAATTCCTTTTTAATTATAATTAAAAACCAATTACGCCGTTTTATTATAAACGTTAATAATAAGGGCTTCCGCTATTATTTCCGTTTTTATATTCTCCTAATTTTTCCATAAATACTTTTTAACCATTATTACCTTGCCTTTTATTATAATAAATAATTAATTATTTTAATTATTATTATTCCTAGGGATTTTATAAACCTTATTGGTTAGGTTTATTTATAATTGGTATATTTAAAATACCTGGTTTTCTTTATTAATTAGGCCAGGCATATTTTTTAAAAACCAGGGGTTTTTTATAATCGTATTTTAGGCCTTTTATACCCGATTATATTAATCCTTTGGCATTTTCTTTTACTTATAATACCGTAGGAATATTATTTTTATTAATACTTTTTCCGTAATTATATTATTAAATATTTTAATAGGCCAGGTATTATATTCGCTTTTTTTAAAATCCCATTTTGGTATTCGATAAAAGGGGTATTTATAAAGAACTCCGTTAATTCGATCCTAAACGTCCCATAGGTAATTATATAATATATAATTACTTTTTAAGCATTAATAGTATTTTATTACCTTGGTTTAATATTGGGGCCTTTTATTAAAATTAATTATTAATATAAGGAATATTTATACCTTTAAAATTTTTAAAGGGGTTATATTAATTTCCTAGGGGAATTCGGCCTAAATATAATAAAATCCTCGCGTATGGTCCCGTTTAATTTAATAAATTTAATTAGGATTATACCTATAATGGTTTTTATATTAAGGCTTATTTTCCCTAATTTTACCATTATCCAATACCAGCTTTACTTTTTCGCCTATTTTTTAATTTAATAATATATATATATTAACCATACTTAAAACATTTAGCTTTTTAATTAGGTTTTATTTAATTATTTTAGGCAGGATTAATCGATTAATAGGTACTTTATTATTTCCTTGTGGTCGGAGCGCGGGCGGCAAATCACGGGGGTTGGTTTGGTTTTTTTAAGCCATTTTGGCCAAATTATATTGGTTGGCTTATTAAAACTGGGGGTCGATAGGGTTATGCGTGGCTTCCTTAACGCGGGCGGTGGTCCCTTTTTCTTTTTATTAGAATTTATTTCCAAATAGTTTTATCGTTTTCTTACGCTGGTCCAGAAACGCTTTAAGCTTTTAGAGGAATTTCTCGTAAATTCCGAGGTATAAATCATTATTTATAATCCTTATTAAATTATATAATTAAGCCCACGATATATTATTAAAGGCGTTTAAAAACGCGTTCGATAAAATAATATTATTAATATAACCCGTGTGGTTTTTTTTATATTAAACGAGCCGGCGTTTTTACCCCGCAATATATAGCCGTTATTAATTAATATTTTTTATAGGCCAGTTTTGGTAGGCGAAGCGCTCCAGGTTTACCATATTACGGCCTTTTTAAAAGGTATCCCTATTTACGAATTCCGTTGTTAAGGCCTTTTTTACTTTAATCCATATTTTGCCTATGGTAAGCGATTCGATTAATTCGGCGTAAGTATTAATATAATATTATATAGCGTAATTTATTTTCTACGTATCGTTTATAAGTATTGCCTGCTTAAATATTTAATCCAATTAATGCATATATTAAAAAATATTATTTCCCTTAAATATTATACTCCCCTATATACCAGGGAGCGGTAACGGTAATCGGACCATAATATACTGGTTTATTTTATAAAAATTATATTAACCAATATTAAATATTATTTTTATAAATTGGCCGGGGAATAATATTTATTTTATTCCTTAAAATATTAGAAAAATATTTATATTATATTTTACCTAGGGTATTAACGTAATAAAAGTTCTAAATAGCGGGATTTTAAGCGAGGAAGGGTTAAAAAATAATCGCTCGGCTTTTTATTTATATGGTAAGGTTTAAACTTTATTAACGCTTTCGGGTATTTTTATTTTCGAAAATTATTTTTAGGCCTAAGGCCTATTTATAAGGCGTTTTTTGCCTTCCTTTACCGTAATAATATTTTGGTAAAAAAGCCTTCGCCGCGCCTTATTTTAAAAATATAATATAATAAATTTAAATGGTGGAATAATTTTTTAAAAAATAGAATAATTTATAAAAAATGGAAAAGATTATAAAAGTTAAAATTTAAATAGGTTTTTAAAGGGTAATATAATATAGGATTATTTTTCTTTAACCCTAGGCTAAAGAATTATAAACGGTCCCTTAAAATTAAAAATAATAATAATGGTAATACTTTTTAGGCCTTTTAAATATAATTGTGTAATTTTTATAATTTAAAGCAGAAAACCTATATAATCTCCTTAATAATTATCTTTTTATTTTCCGGGTATTAATATTATTTTTCCGGGGCCCTAATAGGTTTTATCCCTTGCGTTCCGCGCTTTATGTTAAAAAATTTTAGGCTTCGTAGGCATACCGCTTTACCGTTTTTCTTAATCGCCTTACCCCTTATTATTAATTAATCCGCTCCTAATAATTATTAATTTGCCGGCTTTTTATAAGGCCGGGCATAATATTGGCTAGCTTATTTAGGTTAAAAGGCCTCGCCTTACCTTTCCCTAAGCTTTAAACCTTTTATAATTTCCTTACCATATATTTATCCCCCCCTTTTTGCCGCTTTTTTAGGTAAAAAGGATTAGGCGCCCTCGAAGGGGGGTGGGGAATTAACCATGGTTCCATGGGTAGAAGCCTAAAAGTTTAGCGTTTATAATTTATAAACTATTATAATCGCCACGTTTTCCTTTGGTTACGGTCCAATTATAATAAAACGTGGGACCCCTAAATTTTTCCCAAATAAGTTTAATTTTCGAAATCTTTTTTTCCTTTTTTTTGGTAAGGCCTATAGAGGATTACCTTTATATTAAATTCCTTAAAAGGGGATCGACCTTAATTTAAACGGGCGATTTATATTTTTTTAAACCCTTTAGGGAATATTTCCCTTGGTATTTATTAAATCGGGCACGGGGTTTAATATTAATAATAAAAAATAAAATTTAATTTAAAAAACGGTGGGGATTAGGCCTTTATTTAAAAAACGATTTAATAATTATAAAAAACGGTATCCATTTTCCCTTATATTTTAAAACGCTTAATGGCTTTAATCCTTTCTTTTTCTTATACCTTTTAAAAAACGGCAAAAGTACTTTATAATTCCTATTTTTTACTTATAAGGTTTTAGCCGGAATTATATAAATCGTTTTTTTACCACGTAATTTTTAGGATTTTTCGTAATCGTAATAAGCCCCTATAAATTAAGCCCGGTTCTTATATACTTTCTTTTATTTATAAATAAAATATTAATATTATTTAATTTTACCTGCTTTTTTTTAAATCGGTTTAAAATACCTCCGTAATTTTTACCTTAATCTTATTATTCCCTTAATCGGAATTATATAAATTATTCCTCCGTTATATAATTTTTAGGATTTTTTTTATAACCGTAGGTAGGGTTATAATACGGGCCAGTTTAAGGGCGCCTTTTTCAATCCCTAAATTTCCGCGGTAATTTTAACCAGCCCTAATTATCCCTTTTCCTTAAAACTTATTTTAATAATATAAGGGTATTCTTATTATTTTTCCCCTTATTTTAAGTTTAACCGAAATTGCGTAAATTGCCCTTTTACCATATAGCTTTTGGGATCCTTTATAATTATAATACCCTTAAAGCTTAAACTGGGCTTATAAAAATGTTCCTTTTATTTAAAAATAGGATTATAATCCTGCTTTTTTTTATACGTATTAATACTTTTAATAATCCCTTCCTTTACTCCTTTTATAACCGAGCAAATAAAGGTTTTTTTATTTTATTACGCCTTAATTTTATGCCGGACTTTTATAGCGCAGTGGGGGTTTAATTATTTATTAGCCTTTATTATCTCGCTTATAAGGGTATAATAAGGGTGTACAGCTTTATTTAATACTTAAAGCCTAATCCCTTTTTAACCTTCCCACCGTAATTATATACGCGTTTTTAACCGGCACCGGGCCTATTCCGAAATCGAATTCCCGTTATTTAATTTTGGCCCTTATAGGTTTATAATACTGCCAGGGTAATCCTATGGCGCCGTAAAGCTTCCGTATTATTCTTTTTTTTTAAGGACGTATTCCCTGGTTTTTCCGTAATAATAAATTATTTAAAGTATAGGTAATTGGTTTCCGAAAGATTTTTAAGCTTTATTATATTATATAAGTCTGCCCAGCTTTGCCTATTATTACCTTTAATTTATCGTGCTCGCTTTATCCTAGGGGCAATTAATTTTTAACCGAATATTATATTTTTATTACCGTGGGAAAAAGATTACCCCTTTTAAAAAATATAATTTATACGATTTTTTAGGTTTTTATAACGCAGTATACTGGTCGGTTTTTAATTTTATTATAATATAAGTATCCGCTTTTACTTTTTATAATATAAGTATTATAAATTCCTTACCGGTATATTATAAAAGGGTCCTTTTATTTCCGCGTAATAATTTCCGCGGATTTTTATTTATACTTATTAATATAATTCCGTATAGTATTATTCCCTAATTATAATTATTAATCCAAATTAATTAAAGGGAGAAAATGGTAAAGGAATTCCTTAGATTTTAATCCTAAAAAACGCAGGCTTATTATTAAAACTTAAGTTTATAAATCCTAATTAAACCTTTAAAAAATATAACGGGGAGTAAATTTAATAACCTCGCTATATGGTCGGTGTTTAAAACCAAATTATTTGGTTTGGTTAAATCTCCAGTTACCTATTTAGGAATGGCAATACTTTAAAAAATATGGAATAATCCTATATAGAATTATTCCTAAACGATAATATAATATTTGGGGGAAAATATAATATATTAAATAATAATTATATTTTTATAATTAAATTTCTGCCGCCATGGTTTATTACCCTCCCAAAAGTCCTATAAGTCCCGGGGGTCCTCCTGGCTTTTTATATAATCGTATACAGGATTATTTTAGGGCTTTAAATTAGTTATTTAAGCAATCGCGCCGGGCGCCGGTCTTTGGTACAAATGCAGCGGGGGATACCTTCGGCACCGCTACACTCGGTTTTCCGGTCCTTTATTAATTATTAATTTCCTATATATCCCATGCTTATAAATTATATTCTGCCAAACGCAATTGGCCATTCACCCTGCGGTGGTTTTTTATAATAATTACCCTTTAATTTATTATAATAAATCGTATTTGGCCTGTATAATATAAATGTACCCTTTTTTTGGTGGTATCCAGAAAATATTAAGCGAAACCTTAAAAAAAAGGGTTGGAATGGAATTAAAGATTTTTGGCGGTATTTTAGGCCTTTAAGGGTTTCGTTTTTAATAGGTTTGGTAGATTTTTAATACCTCCTGTACCTGCTTTTATTATTCTTTTTAATAATAATATTAAACGATAAAATTAAATATAGCGTTCCGTTTTTTATACCCTTCGTAAATATAATTACTTTAAATAATATATTTCCGGGTTTAATTATTATCGATCACCAATTATAATTATAATTTGCCCCTTAAGGTTTTGCGCCAAAGTTTTTGGTCCCTTATTAAATAATTTAAAGCCTTCCTT
Source organism: Zalerion maritima (assembly GCA_022664585.2). Lineage (NCBI taxonomy): Eukaryota > Fungi > Ascomycota > Sordariomycetes > Lulworthiales > Lulworthiaceae > Zalerion > Zalerion maritima. The sequence continues at coordinate 79,311 of JAKWBI020000176.1, read as the reverse complement.
TTTTAATAAAGGAATAATTTATAAGGAATATTACTCGGTTTTTTTAAAATAATAAAAAAATATACTATTTTTCGCAATTTATTATTTTATATTTTTTCTTTTAAAATCATAATATTCCTCCAGTTTTATATAACCCTAAATATGTATAATTATATATTAATAAAACTTTTAATATTTTTTTTTAATTTATTATTTTTTTCGTTTAACGGTTCTGGGGGCTTTTATAATAATGCGTTTATTATAATATTTTTATTTTTTAATATATGCTTTATATTAAAATCGAATTCCCGTATTTATACGATTTATTTAATAATAAATATTTCGGGTAAATTAGTAGTATTATTATTAAATTAAGATATTATATTAACCGTATTTATTTTAAGGGTAAAATGCGCGCCGTATAGGTAATTTCTTAATCGTTTTAAAATTATAACCAGCCCCTTATATTTTAATTTAACCGAATGGTATATTTTTTCGGCTTCTTTTTAAAACCGGACTTGTACCTTACCATTAAACCCTTCCCTTTTCTTTTTTGGCCAATCCATGCCCCTTATCCGGTTCTTAATACGTTTGCTTTAATAATAATACGCCTTGCCTTCGGGGAGTAATTAATTTTAATTAAAACTGGGGTTAATATTAAGGCTTATTTAAAGATCTCCATTATTTTTATATATTTTTTCTCCCAAATAAATTACGCCCTTGTACGGGTAAATTTATATAGGGGTTTAATAATATAAATAAAATCCTTAATAAATATTCGGTAAAAGACCATTATATTAATAAATCTTTTAATATTCGATGTATTTTTAAAAACCGTCCATTTTTTATTTTTAATAATTTTGGCCTATTTAAGATTATAACCATTTATTCCGTATATAAAACCTATTATTACCGCTGATTTTTAGCATTATATGGATTTAATTATAAAGATTATGGTCCCGGCCAATTTATTCCGTAATAATACTTAATTTAAATTCCTAATATATTCGGCCATATATTACCGTACCCCTGGGTAAATTTTTCGCCTATTATATATAATAATAAAATTTTTAATTATAATATTATCGATAAATATTCTGCATACTATTGGAATAAGACCTAAAAGAATAATTAAAATTATTTTACAAAATGAAATAATATTATTTATTCCTTCTTACGGAAACGTGATTATTTTAAACACGCCGGCGAATATTATAAAAATACTAAGATCTCGGGATTTTGGATTAAGTATTACCTGGTCGTATTCGTAGTAAAACTCCAAGAGTAAAATAAGTTAATATTAGGTTATATTTTTTATAAACTTATCGGTAATTAAAGGTATAAAAGTATTTTAAATTATAACCGAATTAAGCCTTTCCGTTAAATTAATTAAGCGGTATTTCCCATTTTTTTAATTAAAAACCAGGGGTTGCGATACACCGCTTGGTTTGGGTTAATTACCCCCTTTTTCTTTCGTTCCTCGAGTATTTTAATTACCACCGTTATTAATACCTTAGGAATAGGAATACTTTCAATCTATTACCCTATATAAGGTACTGTATTAATTTTTTAGGGAGGGGTTATATTAGGGTTAATTTTACTTAAATATTCCCAGGATTATATTAATACTTATTTTTTATTTATAAATATATTTATAAATATTTTTTATTTTTTTCCTTATAATTCCCCGAAAAATTTTAAAATTTTATTTCTTCTTTTTAATATAAGCCTGGTGCCGCTGCACCCTGCCTTATATAATCGTGGGCAAATATATTCGCTTTATTTAATATTATTATAATTTTTTTTTAACGGTTTATTTTTTTCCCACTTTTTTTTATACCAGTCCGGGTTTACGGGGGCCGCTTTATATCTTATTTAAATATCCACGGGCTTTATTTTATCCGCCATACGATTATATATAATAAAAATATTAATAATATTAATATTATTAAGGGGAAATGCCTTTTAAGCTCCGCCAATACCTAGGATTTTATTAATAATAAAATCTCGTATTCTCCTTTTATTATTTCGTAATTCCTAATCGCTATCCTTATAATATTTTCCTGGGAAAACGTTTAACCTTTTCCTGGTAATTATTTTTTTATAATTAAGGTTCCGTGGGTAATTATAAGGCTTTTTATACCCTTACCGTTTTGACTAATAAAGGGTAATCTTTATATTTGGTTTTCCGGGCCAGATTTTTTTATTTAAAAGGTTCTCCCCTCCTTACGGCCTATTAATATATCCCTCCATAAGTATATCCTCCTTAAACTTTTTTATAAGGCGCTTAATTTGCTTTATAAAAAATTAAACTATTATTTTTTTATTATTCGAATTTAAAACTTCTATTATATAGGTAGGGATTTCGATTTTGCCAGCACGGGGTTTTCCTAATCCTATATTGGCCTTTTTCTTTTTATTGGTTAAATTATAAAGGTTTCCTATATTTTTCTGGAAACCTTTATTTTCTAGGGATAAATATTACGGAGTATTTTTTTATATTCTTTTTTTAAGGTTAGGTTTATAATAATAATAATATAATTACTTTTTTTTTATTTCGAGCTCCCCGATTAATATATTACGCTTTGTTTTATAGCGCTATTTCCACCCCGTTATTATAATAAAAGGTATTCCTAATATTATTTTTAACGCCCCTTTCCCATTTTTTTCTGGTACGAAAAAGTTTTGCATAATATGTTTAAATTTTAAAAAAACGTGCTCCTATTATTATATAATTAAGACTAAATTGGTTTTTTGGCCATTATAATTAAAAAACGTAATTCGCGCCTGGTAAACCTTAAAACCATGTTCCTAGGCGTAGGTTCGTTTTAAAATATTGGTTTCCGCGCTTATATTTATAATAACCCTGGCCAGCTTATTTTTTGGCCGTTTTATATATATTAATAAGCACGGGCTCGGGTAAAAAAAAAGGGGATTATTAAAAGGATTAATACCAATCCGTTAAGAATATTAATTAAATAAAAAACTGCCTTTTTTTCCTTTAATATTACCGCTTTTAGGCCGCCTGGCAGGCTTATAAATAGGACTTTAAAGTTTATACGCTTATATTATGAATATAATTAAATATATATAAAGTTTATAAACTTTAATTTTTTCGGGGGTATATTATTAATAAAACGTACCTTTATTTTAATTACCTTATAAATATTAGGCTTATTTAAAATTACTTATAAATATCTTTTTGGCTTTTTACCCTTATAAATAATTTTATTAATAATTTCCTTTACCCTTATTTTACCTACCAGTTTTTTTTATAAGATTATCCTTATAGGTTATAATATTTATAATACCTCCGTAATTATTAACCTATAAGGCCTCCCTATAATCTTTACGAGTTATTTTTCTATTCTTTTTTAAAAAATTAGGTCCGTAAACTTTAAGGGGTTTTTTTATTTATTACCTAAGGGCGCCTTTTCTTCCTCCTGTATACTGCGTTTTATTTTCTCCTTTATCGCGCCTAATGCTTTTTTATGGCCAGGATCCTTCTTTTTTCCTTTGGCGCCTTTTTTTTCCCCAACCGTTTTAAGCTTATTTTTTACTTTTACTCTTTTTAAGGGCCTGCCTTATTTTTTTTTAATTCTTTCCTAATTATAACTAAAAACCGTTTACGCCGTTTTATTATAAACGTTAATAATAAAGGCCTTCGTTATTATTTCCGCTTTTATATTCTCCCAATTTTCCCACAAGTCTTTTTTAATTATTATTGCCTTACCTTTTATTATAATAAATAATTAATTATTTTAAATATTATTATTCCTGGGTATTTTATAAATTTTATTAATTAGGTTCATTTATAATTGGCGTATTTAAGGTACCTGGTTTTTTTTATTAATTAAGCCAGGCGTATTTTTTAAAAACCAGGGGTTTTTTATAATTATATTTTGGGCGTTTTATACCCGATCGTATTAATCCTTAAACACTTTTTTTTACTTATAATACCGTAAAAATATTATTTTTATTAATATTTTTTCCGTAATTATATTATTAAATATTTTAATAGGCCAGGTATTATATTTATTTTTTTCGAAATCCTATTTTAATATTAAATAAAAGGGGTATTTATAAAGGATTTTATTAATTCGGGTTAAAATATTTTATAAATAATTATATAATATATGGTTATTTTTTAAGTATTAATAATATTCTATTACCTTAGTTTAATATTAAGGCCTTTTATTAAAATTAATTATTAATATAAAAAAAGCTTATACTTTTAAAATCTCCAAAGGGGTTATACTGGTTTTTTAAGGGACTTCGGCTTAAATATAATAAAATCCCCGCGTATAGTCTTATTTCATTTAATAGGTTTAATTAAAATTATACTTATAATGGTTTTTATATTAGGGCTTATTTTCCCTAATTTTATTATTATCCAATACCAGCTTTATTTCTTTACCTATTTTTTAGTTTAATAATATATATATATTAACCACGCTTAAAGTATTTAGCTTTTTAATTAGGTTTTATTTAATTACTTTGGGCAAAACTAATCGATTAATAAATACTTTATTATTTCCTTGTGGTCGTAGCGCGGGCGGCAAATCGCGAGGGTTAGTTTGATTTCTTTAGGCCATTTTGGTTATATTATATTGGTTGGCTTATTAAAACTGGGGGTCAATAAGGTTACGCGCGATTTCCTTAACGCGGGCGGTGATCCCTTTTTTTTCCTATTAGAATTTATTTCCGAATAATTTTATCGTTTTTTTACGCTAATCCAGGAACATTTTAAGCTTTTAGAGAAATTCCTCGTGGGTTTTAAGGCATAGGTCGTTATTTATAATCCCTATAAAATTATATAATTAAGCCCACGATACATTATTAAAGGCGTTTAAAAACGCGTTCGATAAAATAATATTCTTAATATAACCCGTATGGTTTTTTTTATATTAAGCAAGCCGGCGTTTTTATCCCGTAATATATAACCGTTATTAATTAATTTTTTTCGTGGGCCAGTTTTGGTAGGCGAAGCGCTCCAAATCTGCCATATTACGGCCTTTTTAAAAAGTATTCCTATTTACGAATTCCGTTTTTAAGGCCTTTTTTGCTTTAATCCATATTTTTCCTATAATAAGCAATTCGACTGGTTCGGCGTAAGTATTAATATAATATTATATAGCGTAGTTTATTTTTTACGTATTATTTATAAATATTACTTGTTTAAATATTTAATTTAATTAATACGTATATTAAAAAATATTATTTTCCCTAAATATTACGCTCCCTTATATATTAGGGAGCGGTAACGGTAATCGGACTATAGCGTATCAATTTATTTCGTAGGCATTATATAAATTAATACTGGATATTATTTTTACGAATTGGCTAGGGAATAATATTTATTTTATTCCTTAAAATATTAGAAAAATATTTATATTATATTTTACCCGGGGTATTAGTATAATAAAAGTTTTTAATAGCGGGATTTTAAGCGAGGGAGGGTTAAAAGGCGATCGCTTGGCTCCTTATTTACGTGGTAAGGTTTAAGCTTTATTAATACTTTCGGGAATTTTCGCTTTTAAAGATCGTTTTTAGGCCTAAGGGCTATTTATAAGGCGTTTTTTATTTTCCTTTACCGTAATAATATTCTGGTAAAAAAGCCTTTACCGCGCTTTACTTTAAAAATAAAATATGGTAAATTTAAATGATGGAATAATTTTGAAGAATTAAAATAATTTATAAAAGATGGAAAAGATTATAAAAGTTAGGATTTAAATAGGTTTTTAGGGGGTAATATAATATAGGATTATTTTTCTTTAGCCCTAGGCTTTAAAGAATTACGAACGGTTCCTTAAAATTAAGGATAATAATGGTGGTAATACTTTTTAGGCCTTTTAAATATAATCGTGGGATTTTTATAATTCGAAATAAAAAACCTATATAATCTTTTTAATAATTACCTTCCCATTTTCCGGGTATTAATATTATTTTTTAAGGGCCCTAATAGGTTTTATTCCTTATATCCCGCGCCTCGCGTTAAAATTTTTTTAATTTTATAAATATACCGCTTTACCATTCTTCTTAATTACCTTACCCCTTATTATTAATTGGTCCGCTTTTGGTAATTATTAATTTGCCGGCTTTTTATAAGGCCGGGCGTAATATTAATTAGCTTATTTAGGCTAAAAGGCCTCGCCTTACCTTTCCCTAAGCTCTAAATCTTTTATAATTTCCTTACCGTATATTTATCCCCCCCTTTGGCCGTTTTTTTGGGTAAAAGAAATTAGGCGCCCTTAAGGGGGGTGGGGAATTAACCATAGTTTTATGGGTGGAAGCCTAAAAGTTTAGCGTTTATAATTTATAAATTATTATAATCGCCATATTTCCCTTTGGTTACGGTCCGATTATAATAAAACGTGGGACCCCTAAACCTTTTCCAAATAAATTTGGTTTTTATAATTCTTTTTTTTTTGGTACAGCCTATATAGGATTATCCTTATACCAGATTCCTTAAAAGGGGATCGACCTTAATTTGGACGGGCGATTTATATTTTTCCAAACCCTTTAGGGGATATTTCCCCTGGTATTTATTAAATCGGGCACGGGGTTTAATATTAATAATAAAAAATAAAACTTAATTTAAAAAACGGTGGGGGTTAGGCCTTTATTCGAAAAACGATTTAATAATTATAAAAAACGGTATCCATTTTCCCTTATATTTTAAAGCGCTTAATGGCTTTAATCCTTCCTTTTTCTTATGCCCTTTAAAAAGCGGCAAAGGTATTTTATAATTTTTATTTTTTGCTTACGGGGTTTTAGCCGAAATTATATAAATCGTTTTTCCGCCATGCAGTTTTTAGGATTTTTCGCAATTATAATAAACCCCCATAAACCAAGCCCGGTTATTATATATTTCCTTCTACCTATAAATAAAATATTAATATTATTTAACTTTGCCTGCTTTTTCCTAAATCGGTTTAAAATACCTCAGTAATTTTTACCTTAATATTATGATCCCCTTAACCGGAATTATATAAATTATCCCTTCGCTATATAATTTTTAGGATCCTTTTTATAATCGTAAGTAGGGTTATAATACGGGCCAGTTTAGGGGCGCCTTATTTAGCCCCTAAGCTTTCGCGGTAACTTTAACCAGCCCTAATTATCCTTTCTCCTTAGAACTTCTTTTAATAATATAAAGGTATTCCTATTACTTTCCCCCTTATTTTAAGTTTAACCGGAATTATATAAATCGCCCCTCCATTATATAATTTTTGGGATTTTTTATAATCGTAATGCCCTTGGAGTTTAAATTAAGTTTATAAAAATATTCCTTTTATTTAAAAGTAGGATTATAATCCTGCTTTTCTTTATACGTATTAATATTTTTAATAATCCCTTCTTTTATTCCTTTTATAACCAAGTAAATAAAGGCTTTCTTATTATATTGCGCCTTAATTTTACGCCGGACTTCCGTAATATAATAGGGGTTTAATTATTTATTAGCCTTTATTATTTTACTTATAAGGGTATAATAAGGGTGTATAGTTTTATTTAATATTTAAAGCCTAATCCCTTTTTGGCCTTTCCATCGTAATTATATACGCGTTTTTAACCGGTACCGGGCTTATTTCGGAATCGAATTCCCGTTATTTGGCTTTGGCCCTTATAGGTTTATAATATTACCAGGGTAATTCCATGGCGCCGTAAAGTTTTTGCATTGTTTTTTTTAAAAAAAAATATATTCCCTGGTTTTTCCGTAATAATAAATCGTTTAAAGTATAGGTGATTGGTTTCCGAAAGGTTTTTAAATTCCGTATATTATATAAGTCTGCCTAACTTTATTTATTACTGCCCCTAATTTATTATACTTACTTTATTCTGGGGGTAATTAATTCTTAGCCGGATATTACGCTTTTATTACCGTAAGAAAAAAACTGCCCCTTTTAAGAAATACAGCTTATATAATTTTTTAGGTTTTTATAATACAATATACTGGTCGGTCTTTAATTTTATTATAATATAAATATCCGTTTCCGCTTTTTATAATATAAATATTACGAATTCCTTATTAATATACCGTAAAAGGGTTCTTTTACCTTAGCGTAATAATTTCCGCGGATTCTTACTTATATTTATTAATATAATTCCGTATAATATTATTCCTTAATTATAATCATTAATTTAAATGAGTTAGGGGGAAAAAATGGTAAAGGAATTCCTTAAATTTTAATCCTAAAAAACGTAGGCTTATTACCGAAATTTAAGTTTATAAATCCTGGTTAAACCTTTAAAAAATATAACGGGGAATAGGTTTAATAATCTCGCTATATGGTCGGTGTTTAAAACTAAATTATTTGGTTTGGTTAAACCTTTAATTATTTATTTCGAAATGGTAATACTCCAGAAAATATGGAATAATCCTATATAGGATTATTCTTAAACGATAATATAATATTTAGGGGAAAATATAATATATTAAATAATAATTATATTTTTATAACGAAGTTTCTGCCGCCATGGTTTATTGCCCTCCCAAAAGTCCCACAAATCCCGGGGGCCCTCCTGGCTTCTTATATAATCCTATACAGGATTATTTTAGGGCTTTAAACTAATTATTTAAGCAATCGCGCCGGGCGCCGGTCTTTGGTACAAATGCAGCGGGGTATATCTCCGGCACCGTTATAGTAATAAGGGGAGCGAGTGTTTAAGGGAAAAAGGGCTCGGAGAAAGGGAAAAAAGCAAAGAATATATAAAAAGAAAAGCATTATAAGGAGAAGAAAGGCACCGATAAAAAATATATAGGAGAAAGGATTATTAAAGGTATAGGAGAAAAGAGAGGGAAAGAAATTAGGCCAAAATATTTATATAATTATCCGATTAAAAATAGGAGGCCCGTTAATAATTATAAAAGTTATAAAAATTATAAGGGTAATAGGGCAAAAGGGTAATAATGGAAACGCTCGAGGAAATACCTATTTACCTAAAAAAATACCACTGCTTATCCAATACCCGCCGGCATATTTAAGCCTTATAAGTATAAATACCCCCTTTTTTCCCCTTATATTTCCTCGACTTTTTCCAACCATACCATTTTCCAGCCTTAAATCTCCATAATATAATCCTATTTAACTTATTCTTTATTTTAATTTAATTTCTTATTTTTAAATCCCCTTACCCTTTAAAAGTTTATATTACCCTTAGCCTAACCCCTAGCGTTTAATACCTTTTTAACCCTTTTAACCTAAAAACTCTAATCCAAGCACACCATTTATTTTCTATTATTACCTAATAAAGCGAAAAAGCCCTAAGCAGTATTATTTTAATAATCGGAAATTATACCTTCGAAGGGTTAAGGTTAAAAAACGAAATTAGTGTTTAAATACTGTAGCGGGGAGTAGGTCTGATAACCTCGCTGCATGGTCGGTGTTTAAAACCAAGCTGTTTGGTTTGCTTAAACCTCCAGTTGCCTTTTTAGAAGTGGTAATGCTTTAAAAAATATAAAATAATCCTGTCCAGGATTATTATTAAATAATGGTATGGTGTTTAGGGGAAAATATAATATATTAAATAAAAGTTATATTTTTATAATTAAGTTTTTACCGCCATGGTTTATTGCCTTTTTAAAAGTCCTATAAATCCCGGGGGTCCTTTTAACTTTTTATATAATCCTATACAGGATTATTTTAGGGCTTTAAATTAATGATTTAAATAATAACGCCGGGCGTAGGTATTTGGTATAAATGCAGCGGGGAATACCTCCGGCACCGCTATAATATGGGTGGGCCTATAATTAATATAGCGGTATCGAAGGTATCTCTCGTTATATTTATTCCAAAGACCTGCGCCCGGCGTAATTATTTAAATAATTAATTTAAATCGTTGGAATAATCCTGTACAGGATTATATAAAAAGCCAAAAGGACCCCCGGGATTTATAGGACTCCTAGCAGGGCAATAAACTATGGCGGCAGAAACTTCATTATGGAAATGCAACTTGTATTTAATATACTATATTCCCCCCCCTTAAATACCATATCATCGTTTAAGAATAGTCCTGTGCAGGATTATTCTATATTTTCTGGAGCGTTGCCATTCTTAAAAAGGCAACTAAAGGTCTAACGAAACCAAACAGCTTGGTTTTAGATACTGTCAGATATGAGAGGTCAAACTAGGTCACTTGTAAAGGTGGCACAATAAGATTAACTGGTGGTTATATGAGTATTATTGTGGTGTATTGGAAGGGCGTATGGGGAAGCTATTTATAATATTATTATTGCCCCTGTTATGCCGTACACATTTATAAGTTATATATATAAATGTACCTGTTATGTATAAGATACGCGATAATGTATCTTACGCTATGACGTATTAGATACGCGATAGCGTATTTAGTACGCATTGGCGCCGTAAATATGCAATGGCGCAGTTGATACGCAATAGTGGCGTATCGAACACGCAATGGTATATCTAACACGCCCCTTTAGGCATATATATATATATATATATAAGGTTGGTCGCTTAACCGTAATTGGTGGGCAATTCCATTTGGAATAAAGGTATGGGGGAAACCAGTAAAAATTATACTATTGCCATTTTTTATACTCCCTGGCCGGGGTAAAAGAGTATAATATAAGGAAAAGAATCCCTTATTATTTACCTTATTTTATATTCTAATTAATATACTGCCTATATCTTACAAATATACTCCTCGTAAAACAGTTAAATAATAATTAGGTTATTTAAAAGGTCCTGTAATAAGACCTTTTAGGCTTATTCATACATCTTTTAATATATAAGGTCCTATGTATTGTGGTCTTTTTTGCGCCTTCTTAAAGTATTCCTATAGGTGTTTGGTGGAGTGAGTTATATGGGGCAAATACTGGCCTAATGGAATAATTCCATTTCCCCATAATTTTTAATATAAATTATTACTGCAGTATAAAGATAAACAGTTATTATATACCGTATCGATGTTTACCTTAATTCCTGGTTTTTTATGCGTACCATATTGGTATTTCTTAAATGGTAAAATAAAGGGGAATTAAATAATAATAATTTTATAGGTATAAAGGAAATATAAAGATATATAATAAGGAATATTATAACGGTTATATATTTTCGCGATAACCTCACTTTAAGATTCGCAAAAAACTGGTGTATTATAGGGCTTTAATTGGCCAAATGCCTATAGGCCACCCACCTTTTAAAAACTCCCATAGTTTTTTCCCATATAATAAAAACTCCTTTATAATATTAACACTTTTTATTATAATAGTACTTTTCTTAATAATTAAACACCTTTTTATAAAATAACTTATTATTTTATTACCTTATTTTTTTACTTTTTTTAATACTTGATAATAACCATTTACCTTAATTATTATTATTATAATAACCGAAATAATATTTTAAAATATATATAATTCTTTTTAATACCTTATTAATACCTTTGGAGGTTCCTACTGGGAATCTGGCAAGCCTATATTAATCCGCTTAATTAATCAATTGGATAATTTATTTTAATTAATTATTAGGGATATATTTTTACCTTTTCCGGAGATTATTACTAGGCCTGGTAATGGAGCTGGTGGAGGTGGTCTCTTTTTTTAAGAAAGGGACCAGCCTCCTGTAATATTACGCCGTTATGTTTTTGGAGGATAGGGGGGGGAGGTTTTTAATAATGGAAGGAAGGGGCTTAAGCGCCGGGGGGAATAAAGGCGTATTGCCTTTCTTAAGGGTAAAAAGGTTAAAATTATAAGTACCCTTATAAATACCCTTTATAATTATTATAAATTAACTTATATTGCCTTAGGTCCTTAAGAAAAAGAACTATTGCCTATCCGGTATTATTTCCCAAAAGGTAAAGCGCACATTAGTGGCCGGCCGGCCGTTCGCGGTACCTTATACCCGCTATCTCGTAATCGCCAAAGCTTATAAGAACGAGCCGGGGTTGGTTCTTTATAACTAACAAATTATAAATAACGAACGCGTTATTAAATACGTTAATTATATTAATATTGGAAAGTATACCTTTTATAAAGGGTATAACCGTATTATAATAGATCATTTAAAGCACCTTTAATATTATACCCGTAATACTTTTTAGGACCGCCATTGGGCCGCCGACCTTGATAATATTAAAAGGTATAATAATATTATATGGGGGGCTATACTTGGAATTTAAAAAGGTAAAGGGGATAACCCTTTTATAAGCACCGATAATAATAATACTGGGCCTACCTTTATTTTTTTATTATTTATTAAAAAAAAAAAGCGCACCGCTGGCGGGGCGGTATTGGTAAAAAAAAACCAATTGGACTTTTTTAAACTTCGTATGGCCACCCTCGCGGGTAAGATTAAGGACTTAAAGGTAAAGGTTAAAAAATTAAAAAAGGAGAGGAGGGAAATAAAAAAGGAGCTTAAAAAATTAAAACAGGAAAACCGAGAGCTTCGCCGCCTTTAATCTTATAATTTATTTCGCCATTACCTTAAATCTGCCTCGTAAAGCTATTAATCTTTATATTTTCGTGTATTTTTAATTTCCGTTACTTTTAATAATATATGCCTATAGTGGCCTTTATAATTAGTTTTAGCTTTTACTTTTGCTTAATTTATTTTTTAGTTATTATTTTAGTTCCTATTTTTTTAAAATATTATAATACGGTTATTTAATAAAAGTTACGGAGCTTTATTTATAAAGTCCTTATTAATAACCTTATAGGTCCCTTATATTAATCTTATTATTTCCTTATAAAAATTTTATAAACTGGTTATTATCTTATTTATAGTAAAATTATAAAAACGATTAGTATTTAAAATCCGAAAAATTTAAAGTATGAAAAAACTAAAATACAAATAGGTTATAAATAAACTTATTATTTAAAATTTATATAATAAACTGCCTATTTCGGCTTTTTTCTAATAAAAAAATCTCCAGGCCTTAGGATTAACCTAAGCCTTTTTTTAAATAAAAAAAATAACCGTTATTATAAGGGCTTGGTAAAACTATTCGTAAGGATTTCCGCACTTAAAGTGTATATTATATTTAATGTTTTCCTGGCCATTTTCTGCCTTAGCCAATAGTTATATATATTTATATAGCCGAAATAAGTTAAAAAACGGGCGTACTCCTTTATAATAAAACGAATCGTTTATATATTATTATATTAAATGCGAATCCTTTTGGATAAAAGCTTAATCCCTAGTCCTTTAATTATACGATTAATATATATCGATTCCCTTAATACCTGGGAAAGCGCTAATAATTCGGCTTTTATTAAAAAAATGGTGACCGTATTTTATTTATTAAAGCGCCATATAATTAGGCCTCCGAATAAATAAATGGTATACGCCTGGGTACTTTTACGGTTTAAAAGGTTATTAGTAAAGGAGGTATTATTAAATATTTCCAGATTATATACGCCACCAAATTTTAAGTATTAATTAGAATTATAAAAAAAATAATTAAGTACGCAATCCGCCGCTTTAAAATATATTGGCCCTGGGTTTATTAAAAACCTGGCCAATTATACCGTTGCGTATATAATATTAAGGCGCGTAATAATCGTAATATATATTAACGATTTAACCTTTTCCTAATATTTACCGATTTGCGTTAAAATGGTAATTCCCTTATAGGGAATTAACCGTTCTAATTCCATTAAAATAATAGGCTTATTATTCGATTTTATTAATTAATAAATTTTTTAAGCGTAGGTGGCCTATAAAAACCAAATTAAGCGTTTCTCGCGATCGCGGATAACCTCGATACCTAGGAACCATTTAAGGTCGTTTTCTTTAATAAAAGGGAATCGCTTTTTAAATTCCTTACCTAATTATAAGGCTTCGATCCTTATCTTTTTTAAATATATTAATACGAAATTATCCATATAATAAAAAATTATTAGTGTATTCTTAGCCATATAATAAGGTTCGTCGGGAATAGGCTCGAAACCTTATTTAATAGGTTTTTTAATAAAGGTATTTTAGTATAATTTGGGTAATTTGCGTAATTTATATATAACCATTCGAAGTTTAAAAATATAATTATGGGGTTTATGCCCTGGCGCTATATGCATATAAACTGGTTCGCTTAATATGGTTTAAATAAATACATTAATTATATTATATTGGATTATATTTAAATCGTCATATACGGCCATGGCGGTAATTATATGAAAACTTTATATGATTAATATAACGGTATACGTTTTTTTAAAGCAATAATTTATTTCCTGGTCTCCTTTAATAATAAAGCGTGCCTTATATTTAATTAAATATTTATTAAAAATAAACTTATAAGTATATACCTATATATAATTTAATATTTATACATAATATGGGATATTTATAATTGGAATTTGGTCCCAAATATATACCATACCGTGGTTTTTAAGGTAAAACCTTTTTATTTATTTAAACTTTTCCATTATATTATGCTTAAAGTAATTGTAAAAAAACCGTGGATTAGGTTTTAATATACTTTTATGGATTAATGTTTCGGATTTAATCTTTTTATAAATATCCGCTTATTTAAAAATTTAAATCTTAGGTGGTAATATAAAAGCTCCTTATTTAATTATTTAATAACGGTTTTTTAATATTATAATTTGGCCGCCAATTAAAATAACTGGGTACGCGTTTATACCCACCAAAAATGTATATTCCCAGGGCCGGAGTTTCTTACCGTATTATTCTTTATTATTTTCTTTTATAATTATAAAAAAGGCGGTAAACATTAAGCTTAAAGGTATTTAAAAAGGTATAGGAAATAATTCGAAGCGCGATTTTATATATTTATATAAATCATTTATTACGGCTATTAATTTAATACCTTATATTTCCCTAATAATATTTTTATAATTCCCTTATAATTTTTTTATGGCGGGGTTATCGAGCCAATCGGCTTTTTTTAAACCGTTATACAAAAAGGATTAAGTTCCCGTTTTTTAATATTTAATTATAATGCAATTAACCAATTAGGAAATATTATCCATATTTAAAACTCGGAGATTATTCTTTAATATTTAGGCCTTCCTATTATATATTATAAACTTATAAAAGGTAATATCTCGGGTAATAATAATTCGACAAAGGAAAGGAATCCATATATAATATTAATTAATTAAGGAGTACCTTATAAAATACCCGATCTAAATTTTTGGATTTAATTTATAACGATGGGCTTTTTTTTAAAAAACTATAATTATTATAATATAGGCAATATATCCATAAACCTTAAAATATATATTTAAAGGCTTATCGCCGTAAAACCTTTTAAATAAACTTTACCCTCCGCGGTTATACGTAGGGATACGATTAAAAAGGTAAACGGTTAATTTAATAATTTCGGGCCAGAGTTTTTTAGGAAAACTTCCTTTTATGGTTTAAGCTTTTTGCTTTACCAATCCACTTATCCTTTTTACCAGCCCGTTGTACGCCTAAATATAGGGCGCAAAAACCTTAATACGGCGTCCTTCTTTTTCGACCATCTTTTTAACCCTGGAATATTAAATAATAATCTTATTATTTAATTTAATAACCTTAATAGGGAATTAATACTAAATTGCCTATATTTTAAAAAAATTCTTTAAAACTTATAATAGGGTATTATCTTTGCGGCTTTTAAGGTAATAATTCCAGAATATTCTTATATACCTATTGGTTAAAAAAATAAACTTATATTATTATTATAACCCTTTATATAATTATAAAAATCCAATATTATACGTTTGCCCGCCCCTTTAATTAAAACTTATTAAAATCGTTAAATTTATTATTTGGCTTTATTAATAATATATTATTAGTATTTCGTTATAATAGGCCCTTTAATCCTAATACTAATTAAATGGTTAATTAATCTTTGGAATAACTCGGAACCTGGGTAATTTAAACGGAGGTATTATTTAAATACCTCCTGGGTATATGATTTTTATAAGGCGTATAATATATAGGAGTTTTATTTTTTTTTCAAAACCTTATGGTATATAGGGAAGGTACCTTATATAAGGCCCGAGCGTATATAAAAAAGGGGTACGTATTTTAAAATAAACTGGCTATATTAATTAAGAAGTTATATTATAGGTGTCCTATTAAAACGCCTAAGGTAATTATTACTAGGGCTTTAATCCCATTAATAATCTTATATACGCAAATTACAAAGGAATATAATATTATATATAAAACCGGGATAATGCGTAATTTTTAATAATATTAATATTCGGTTAATATATCGGGTGGAACCAAGGGTTTATACCTAAATAAATACGGTTCCGTATTCCCAAATAGGGACCTTAAAGTCCCCTGCCTAAAAATAATCACCGTAGGTAAAGCGGTAATAATTATAAAAACGTAATTTATTAATAAAAATATTAAAACTAGCCCCTAAGTTTAAAATAATTAAGTTTCGAAAAGAATATTCCTTGGTATTTTGCTTTTTATCTCCTACCATATAAACCGCCATTTAGCGTATTAATTAATTTTCGTTTAATTCTTTAATATATTTAATAAAAAAAGGGGTGATTAATTATTCCTTATACTTGGATTAATAATTTCGAATATTAGCGTGGAATTTTAATAAACCCTTTCATTTTTAAAAACGGCGCTCGGGGTAAAAGTATAAACACCTTACGGGTTTATAAAAATAACGCTGGCAGGGATATTATAATTTTTTACCAGGCGCTCGATCGCTTTATTTTAATCTTGGCTTCGATTCTGCTCGTTTTTTACTGGGGGACTTATCGATATTGCCCTAAGGGTTTTGTCCGCGTTTTTTATCGCTTTTATGGCCTTTTTATAAATAAAAGGCCCCTTTCCTTACGCGGCCCCTATTATCCGCCTTTTTTTTTAATAATTAATCTTTAAAATCGTTTATTACGGTTAAGTATTTAAGGGTATTATCGAGAACCCTAGATCGATAAAACGGCTCGTAAAATATAACCCATAAGGGTTTAACCTGGCGTATAACGGCCATAAAACCGCGTAATCATATTTAGGGTTATATGGTAATTAAATATTACCGCTTAATAAATTTTACCATAATATTGGTTTAATTTTAAAACCATATATAAAAATCTCGTGGTTAATACTTTAATGGTATAATGGCTTAGGAATACAGGTTTTTCGCTATATTTTTTATATATATTTCGTTAAACTTAATGTACTCGCGAAGGTTAAAGTATTAAGTTTATAGGAATTCGTTTAAATTATAATAGGCATTTTAATAAGGTATTACTATAATCTTCATAATCCATACGCGAAGCTTTCGAATAAGCTTTTTTTATTTCTTATAATATAGGCGCTTATAATTATAACTCGTGGTACAAAACTGGTACGCCTTTTGGTATTCCAAACTAAATTCGAGGAAATTAAAAACTGGTTTAATATAATCGTTTATTAAAATATATATAGGCGCGTTATTTTACAAATTAAAAAGGCCAATTAACGCTTTAATGGGTACCATTAAATCTCTCATAATGGTTTGGGTAAACCTTTATAAATTCCCCTATGGAAAATTATTATAATTAGGCATACGGGGGCTATAAAGAAGTGGTTTACCCTGCGTAAAAGGGTCGATATTAAATCATAGGGCGGAATCGATGGCCTTAATACGGAACTGCTTATCCCAGGTCTCCCACTTAAAAGAAATATTTAAAATAATATCGCTTATATTAGCGATAAAGGGGTAATTTAACGGAATTATATGATCGATTTTAAGGAAGGTATATTATAACTCGGCGGAATTAATTAAACTTTTAATTATTAAATATAAAAGGTTAAACTAGGTTATTTATAAAGGTGGTATAATAAAATTAATTGGTGGTTATATAAGTATTATTATGGTATATTAAAAGGGCGTATAGGAAAATTATTTATAATATTATTATTACCCCTATTACGCCGTATACATTTATAAATTATATACATAAATGTACTTGTTATATAAAAGATATGCGATAACGCATTTTACGCTATAACGTACTAAATACGCGATAGCGTATTTAGTACGCATTGGCGCCGTAGATACGCAGTGGCGCAGTCGATACGCAGTAGTGGCGTATCGAACACGCAGTGGCGTATCTGACAGATACCGACCATGCAGCGAGGTTATCAGACCTACTCCCCGCCGTAATAACAGTTTTTTGTTTATGCGTATAACAGCTCTTTAATAACGATAACAGCTTTTTATCTATATGTATAACAGCTTTTTAATAACGATAATAGCATTTTATCTGTGCGTATAACAGTATTCTTTTTGTACGTATAATAGCTTTTTAATAACGATGATAGTTTTTTTTTTTATGCATATAACAGCTTTTTAGTGGCCATAACAGCTTTTTATTTATACGTATAATAATTTTTTGGTAACGATAATAGCTTTTCATTTGTGCTTATAATAGCTTTTTATTTATACATACGCTTACGGTTTATTAGAACAATAACAGCTTTTTATCTATACGTATAATAGCTTGTCGATAATCATAACAGCTTTTTTTATCCAATTAATAATAACAATTCTATCATAAAGGTCTATTATCGCAGGGATTATTTTCAAACTACCGGTAATGATTGCAGGCGTTTTTCCCATACAAAATTGAGAATTTGGGCTCCTGTACGCAGATTCTTATACTATAGGGCTCATGACCTATCGAGGCTAGAAAGTGGCCTCTGACACAAAAAGCGGCATAAAATGCATGGAAAAAATAATGAATTTCGGATCTCTGGCCGATGATGATTCTGCCAGAAGGGCAGAAAGGCAGATACCTAAATAGTGGCCGAAAGTGGCTGAGTAATAGCAGTGAAGGAGTGGAGCCCTTCACTGATAAGTTTAATCGATTGGCTCCAAGCGCGGCTGGAATGTTGTTAATACCATCTTCAGGATTTCATACCAATAACGTAATTTCGGACGACAGGGTCAGCTCCGGCTTTTATTGGTGCTGCTGATGGTAAATCACTTATATTTATCCAATTAATTGTATTTTTGCCGGAGGAGACTTGGGAATCGATATTTCGCTGGTTGCAAGGATGTGCTTAGAGCTTCGTGTTATGATATAACGATCACAATTAATATTCTGCTTAATTCCCAAGTAATAAGAGGCTATTAAGCATCAGAGGGCACTTCAGCAAGGGTCGGCAATTCTTTCCCAACTTGGCTAAGTAGGCTCCAGTGTTGATACAAGTCAGACAGACATGGGAGAATCAATGGCACACCTTCCGCCAAATGACAGGTCAAGTAATTAGGCAGTCACCAAAGTACACCAGTGCGGCATATGTACTGGACATCAACTACTTCAGTTCTTGTTGCTTGTCCACTTTATTCTTCGCCGGCACGCTGCCTCAGCTTTCTTAATAATGGCATCGACAGAGCGAACCCAAAGTGTTCAGGGACTCGCGAACTTGATATAATAGTAAGACTTCTACTACAAACTATTTAGGTCTTTTATCGAGCTCCCTGATATTACTTCTAACCAAAGGATGTGGAAAGTTTTTATTATTATTATTATAAAGCAGAGAAAATAAAAGGCATAATCGCAAAAGCCTCCCTCTCTGGCATTATGGAGCCATTTAACTCGAGTAGTATTTATATCTGACTTACTTCCTAATCTGCTGCTGATGAGGCTCGTGATATCCCGCGTGCGTCGCGGTGCCTCCGCTCCGCTTTCGGCGGCATTCCGGATACAACCGCCGTTTTCCGGGGCGGGGGTCGCTTGCCTTGATCCTCTTTTATAAAAAATGCACTTTTATTTTATAACTGGCTACGGGGGTTTATTTTGAATGATATATAAATCAGTCCTTCCTGTTCCTGTCTCACTTATTTAGCTCCTTACCTAAGCTACCCACAGTTTTGCCACCTTGCTGCTTAGTTGTCGTTATTTAATCTTTTCTATTTCACGACCATTCGTGTGGGGTTCTTCGAGGACGTCACAGATAACCAGACCCCCTTTCGGTATTAAACAGGCTATATCGCGACTTTAAACATGGCGACATTACCACCGCACCTCGAACCTGAATCTTTCATCGGTCGGCCTCTTAAGGAGCTCCCGACCCCAGCGCTTATTCTAAGCAAGCCGGTGATGGAGAGGAATGCAGAGGTTGTGCTGGAGGATGTAGAGAAGATGGGGCTGGGGCTGAGGGTGCATGTTAAGACTTTGAAGGTGGGTTTGGCTTGTGGGTGGCTCGATTCATATTATTGGATTTCCATTTGTTCGGCAAACGTGGTACTGGGGAGGGGGAAGAAGTGATCGCCGAAGGAGAATATTATACTGACCAATCGTGTCACCCATTCACCTCATAGTCCGCCGAAGCAACCAAAATTGCCACGGGAAACGGAAAACACAAAACAGTCGTGGCGTCCACGCTCGCAGAGATACGTGGGCTTGTTCCGCTTGCTCGGGAGGGCATTGTGGAGGAGGTTGCATACGGGATGCCCTTGCCGCCCTCTGCTCTCGAGGAAGTGGGGAGATTATCGCAGTTTGTCAAGATTGTGCTTTTTGTGGATCATGTGGAACATATTGAGGTCCTCGAGAGGTATTGTAAGGGGAGTGAAGATGGTGGGGCAAAGAAGCAGAAATGGAACGTTTTCATCAAAGTGGATGCTGGGTATGGAAGGGCTGGGGTTCCGGTTTCCGTCTCAAATGCGGCTCGAAATCACTCGAAGAGGTTTGAAGAGGTTGTGAGAAGGGTACTGAAGTCGGAGGTGGTACAGGTTTGTGGACTGTACACGCATTCGGGACATACTTATGGGGCGAAGAGTCAGGCTTATGGGGGAATAGATGAAGAAGAGAGTGTGCAAGATATTATGAAGGACGAGGTTAATACGCTTTTGAAGGCCGCGGAGCTGCTGCCGGAGGACGGGCAATTCATTTTAAGTTTTGGGGCGACGCCTCAGGCTCACGTTGTGAGGGCGTTAATGAATGAGTTGGGTGAAAAGGGGAGACTGAGGAGGGGGTTGAGGTTGGAGTTGCATGCTGGTAGGTTTCTCTCTCTTCCTTATTTTCCACATCCATTGATTTGCCGCTGCTTCCATTTTGCCTTCATCATGCAACCTTCCTCGTCCCCTGGGTCTATCTAATCCACTCTTGCCGTTTCCTCTTCTCATAAAACCCCAGTCATCGACATGTGAAGTCTCCTATATTTATTTATAACCAGTTCTAATCATCATTAAAACAGGCAACTTCATTGCCAAAGATCTACAGCAGGTTTCCACCGGCTGTTGTTGCCTCGAGGATCAAGCTCTCCGGTTGCTGGTTGAAGTGTGTTCAGTGTACCCCGAGCGCAACGAGGTGCTGGTGAACGGGGGGCGTCTAGCTTTGACAAGCGAGATCAGTCCTGGGTTTCCTGGGTTTGGTCTGGCTGCCGGTGCTTCACCGGCTCCTGGGGCGAAATGTAGGGAAAAGACGAGGGCTGAAGGGGAAAAAGGAAGGGATTCAGCGGGGAAGTGGTATGTGAGGAAGGTGAGCCAGGAACATGGTATTATGTGCCCGTGTCCCCCTCCGCTTAGCGATAACGGTGCCCATGGAGACGGAGAGAGAGCAAAAGTGGAAGCGGAGGAGAGTTGGAGTGTTGGAGATAAGACCTTGTTGTATGTGAGTCATGCGTGTATTACTGCGGCGGCCCACCCATGGTATTATGTTGTTGATAAGCATGATGTAGTGAGAGAGGTTTGGAGGCCTTGGCGTGGGTGGTAAAGATATTACGGATAAAATAAGTATAATGAAGTTAGAAGAAAACGTGGAAAAAGAAATTTAAAAATAAAGGGATATTAAATATTGGTAAAAGTTTGGTATTTTAATATACCTATATTTATTTAACCCTTGGTTTATATAATATTACTCGAAATGGTTTTATTTGCGATAAATGCATAATTATATTAGGCTTGTATAAAAATCCGTGGGGCCCCTATTCTCCAAGCCCAAGTTATTAAATCGGGATGGATAAACGTTCTGGCTTTTATATCTGCAGGTGGGCGGTGCCCCTTAATCATTATTCAGTACATTAATATAAGGTTAGGCCTTTTGTGTTGGGCAGTCCGGGCAGTATTCCCATGAAGCACAGTTAATTTATACGGCCTTATACGTTTTATTCCTTCTTTAAAGAAGCCATGACGCGAAAGCAGTTAAGTCACGGATTTCTTTATATTAATCATGTCCCGTAAACCTTGAGCGCGGAAAGGGCAGGCTTGAAGCATTCATTGTACTTACTTAGGGTTTTTATATTTTCTCCTACCTTTATCGTTTTGGGTTTTGCTTCTCCTAGTAGCGTGAGGCTAGGGCTGGGAGAATAATGTTTATTTCTGATTAGACTGGTTGATATATTCACCAATGTATATGTTATCTGGAGGGCCTTCAGTATCGGGTCTATATTCCAAACTATACTAATACCTTAAGTACACTGGATATAGGAATAGGCCGGTGCGTTAAGTTGTCTTTCATGAAGCAGACATGATTATATAAATATTGGTTTGTTGGTTGATGTATAGAAGACTACGTACCTAGGTAGGTAACCATGATGTAAGGATACAATGTCTGAAGTGACACCAGGGAAGCCATTCGCCATGAGAGCAATACAACATTTGATGCATATAAATAAGCTCCTGGTGTTGAATTGCATAAAACCCTAAAGACCATATGAACAACTCCTATTCCCCCCGGCCCGAGCTTCGCTATGCAAACAAAAGAAAGTCCCAGACGCCGGATATGAATGACATGTGATAGTATAGCACATACAGACAGGCCAAATGAATCCATGTCGAGCAAGATAACCATATTTTCCATCTCGCTCCTCCTTTAAGCACTTCCATTTGCATAAACCTCCTCCCACCTCCCCTCGACCCCTTTAACTCTCCGCCTTAGCTGCTCAATCTCCCCATCCAGCTCCTCCGCGTTTCTCGTCAGCGCGCTCACCTCCTCAAACCGCCGCTGCCCCTGTGCGTTCTTGACCATGGTCTGCACCATAAACTTTTGCTCCTCGAGCACCGCCAGCCGCTCGCGCAGCTCCTTCTCTTCCTGCTCGAGGAGGGACACGACGGTCGACGCCTCGCTGCCCGCCACGCTCCCACTGTCGGGGTGTTGGGCTAGGGCCGACGGCGAGGATTGAGTGGAGGACTCTTCGTGCCGTAGCGAGGAAGGAACAAGTCGTCGCATCTGTGCTCCGTTGGGTCGTCCCGGCTTCAGCATCCTCGGAAGCGACTTCAGGGGCAGCATGTGTGCGTGCAAAAAAGCCCCCGCCGCCTGGTAGACGATCTTCTGGAGCTTTTCTTGCGTCGACGAGCCGTGGGTTGGCAGGTCCCGCAGTCTCCTGGCTGCAAGGTCGTACTTCTGGAAGCTGTCGGTTAGGCGCTTCCGTATCTTGCTCGCTTCCTGAATCTGGGCATGCGAAGGCGGCAGTCCTCCGTCGTTGGTAGCCTGGAGCGGCGCCAAGACCTTGTGGAATGTCGGCATCAACAACCGGATGCCCTTTTCGAACTGCTGCAACGTCTCATAGGCTCGTTGGTCCGGTGGCTTGTGGCAGACAGATGCGAGGAAATCGCGCTTGCTGAAGACTGTGTGTCGGCACTCGCGACACATGCGGACGTTCAAGTCCATCGACTCGTTGTTGCCGCTGGGCTTCTCCGAGGGAAGCGACGGCGAGACGGACACCGTGAGGGGAATGTCGACGGAGCAGGAAGTCTGCAAGTCCGAACATACCACCCTGCCACATATCCGACAGTGATGCCGTCTGAAAGTCCACGTGAACTCCTGCTGGCAGTACGGACACTTTGGAACGGTCTTGTCGTCTTCCCAGGCCACCACCGTCTGCTCCAGAGCCTTCCGTCTGTTCTGCGCCGGCGTTCCCAGGACATTCGAGCCCAGCCCAACCAGACTCCTGCCTTCCCCCTCCCCCTGGGAAGTTGTGTCCTCTGGTGGCGGGTTCGCAAGCAGCCTTGTCAGCTTCGTCAATCTCTTCTCCAGTCGTGCAATCTCCAAGTTCTGTCTATCGACCCGCCTTCTTCGCAACGCCTTAAACACGGCCGTGTGGTCCACTAGAGAACCCACGTGGTCGTTGTACCCTTCCCGGGTCTTGTAGCACGTTTCGCAGACGCGCGCCCAATATCCCCGTGTCGGCTCGTGGCTTGCCGCCCGCGACAGCTTCATTTGGTACATGGTGTGCTGCTCGCAGAAGAGCTTGCCGCATGAGCGACAGTTGACGCTACCCACGAGGGGCCCTAGGTTCTTGCCGCACGTGGGCTCGGTACACACGTCGGACGGGGTCGAGCGTTGCCAGTGTTTTCGGGTGATGAGGTCGTCGGGGTCGATCGGGGAAGGGGGATCCGCCGGTCCTCGAGAAACAACGGGGGCGGAAGGGATTGGAGCAGAGAATGACGACGACGGAGCGGCGAGGGGGAGAGACTCGTTGGACTCGAATACTTCCAAGCCACGAAGCTTCTGGGTTGCGACGAAGAGGGAAAGGGGCTGGAATCGCTTGGCCTTGAGAACCTGCTTGTCGAACCAGCTGCGGACTTCGTCCTGTTCAAGCTCTGGCAGCGACTGGTGCACATCGTCGAGATGGCGGTTCAGTTGCAGCAGCGTCAGCATCTCCTCGTCGCATATCGGACATACGAGGCGGCTGGAGGAAGAACTCTGGGACTCGAGATGTAGGGAGCTTCTTCCGGGGCGGCCGCCGTTGGACGAGGAGGCATCGTCTTCGAGGATGGTGGACGTGAGGTCGAGGTTCGCGGGACTATCGCCAGAGGAATCGGAGGGAACGGGATTGGGGGAAGATGCCCTAACGGACTGGAAAAGACCCGAGCTGGAGGCTGGCGGGGATGGGGCGGGACTGGGATCGAGGCCTTTACCGCTGCCCAGAATGCGGCCACCTCCCAGTTTCCGCGCCGACATGGCGCTGGGAGGCGAGGCGGACAGAAGGAGATGGGAGGATGGAATGAATGAGGGGTGAGGTGGACCAGAGCAAAAGAGGCAGCTGGATAGTCGAAGCTGCCAGCGAGCTGCCGAGAAGGGTTGCGAAGAATGGAGTTGAAG
The DNA here is from genome assembly GCA_022664585.2 of Zalerion maritima. Lineage (NCBI taxonomy): Eukaryota > Fungi > Ascomycota > Sordariomycetes > Lulworthiales > Lulworthiaceae > Zalerion > Zalerion maritima. Next base: position 54,356 of record JAKWBI020000176.1, on the reverse strand, counting down.
CAGGTGGGAAGTTGTTGTTGTCGCCGTCGCTGTTGTTGTTGCAAGGCCTAAGTCAATAGAGCAGGGGATGGAATAACGGAATGCATGGGAGTCGCACAGCCTCGAGGGGCTGAGGGCTATCGATATTGCATGTTGCAGATGGGGTGGATCAGTGATGCCAAGGCTACGGTGTGTATTTAGCGATTTGCGAGGGAACCCCCCCTGACGTCAGTTGTGAGTGGCAGTGACTAAGACCATCGACAAACTCATTCAAGGGCTTGACACCATGCCTGGTGCAAGGAGCAAATGGATTCAATTGTGACTCCAAGTCACTCAATTCCTAGTGTTTTCCCTCCCCTTAATCATCTGGAGCTCCACCACCTTCTGTAGAATCGTAAAACAACTCCCAAGACTTGCGAATCGATTTTCGGCCGTCCCATCAATAGCTCCTCCAATATGTCGCAACTCCCCGCCGACAGCAATATCGCTGCTGCCTCCGCATCCGAATTCCCCGAAGTCCAGGGTGGCGGCAGCCTCATGCTCGCCTGGCAGGTTCGAGGGAAAAAAGTCCTCGTCATTGGGGGTGGAGAGGTAAGGTTGGTTCCTTTTCTTCTGCTCCGTCCTCTTCCAGCTAGGGTTAGCCGTCACCTCTGTAATCCACCTGCTAATTCCCACCCCTACATCTACAGGTAGCAGCAGGACGAATCCTCAACCTTCTCAATGCCGACGCCGTCGTGACGTGCATCTGTCCCGCCTCCGGTCTTAACGCCGAGGTGCGCCATCGCGTCGTGCGAAAACAAATCGACCACGTGCCCCGCAACTTCGAGCCTTCCGACCTCGACGACCCCGACATAAGCCTCGTGATGGTGGCCGTCGACGACCCCGCCGCATCGACCGAGATATGGCAGCTCTGCAAGCAGAGGAGGATACCGGCAAACATCGCCGACGTGCCGCCCGAGTGCGACTTTTACTTTGGCAGCGTGCACAGGGACGGCCCGCTGCAGATTATGGTCAGCACCAACGGGAGGGGCCCGAGGCTGGCGGCAAAGATCAGGGAGTTCATCGGAAAAGTGCTGCCGGGAAATGCCGGGAGCGCCGTTAACAAGATTGGCGAGCTGAGGAAGGGGCTGAGGGATGTCGCACCGAAGCCAGAGGAGGGTCCTCAAAGGATGGAGTGGATGACGAATGTGAGCAACCAGTATAGCTTTGAGGAGATATGCGAGTTGACTAGGGAGGATATGGACAACTTGTTGTTGAAATGCTACAAGGAGAAGAAGGTGCCCGCGATGAAGGATTTGAGAGGTATGAGGAAGGGGGGCGGTGTTGATGGGCTGGTGGAGGAGTTTGACGGCAGCTTTGGCTTCAGTGTCGGTGCGTAGACGACATGGAACGAGGCAAACACTCAGGCCGAGCCCTCGCAGATGACGGGCACATTTCAAATCTTGGACAAGACGGATATATAGTCAAGAGACTCCAGGTATGGATGACCCATGACATGAAATGACATGACCTAGGTGGCATGATTGGAAGAATAAAAATAAAGCAACTACTGTACCAGAAGGCAAAGAAGACGCAAGTAATGCCCCAAACTCCTGAATGTTGCGAGAGACGATGGACAACATCGCTGGGTTGAAATCAAATATCATCATGTTTGCTGTGTCCCGGTTGGATATTTCTGATTTTCCGGGCATCCTGATGATGTCCGCGTCCTTCATACCAAGGCACTTTCTACCAACCAAGTATCTGGAAAGTTCCGTCAGATATATCATTACACATCCTTCACCAATACATATCGGTCGGAGCAACACCCTGCGGAGGGGTTTCGGCCACAGCTTTCAAGTTCCAGCCACTGCAGTAACACGGGGGACTGGCCTTGAGACGGCAATCCTATCCAACCGTCTCGACGCCACCGAGAAACCTCCTCACCCTTCCCAACTCCAGCTCCCCCTTCTCGCTTTCCACCGCACGCAGGAGGGAATCAATCACACCCTCGACGTCTCCCTCGAGGGCACCCGTGCACAGCGACACGACCTTGCGGTACTTGAGCTCGACGTCCTTGCTCCTCGTCTGCAGTCCCGCCGTGGCTCTCTGCATCGCCTCCGTCCTCGCCTTGAGGGCTTTAATCCGTGCTCTAAGGATGGACGGGCCGACGGACTCAGGCTCGGTCATCGTCTTCCACTTCTCGACAGCCATGACATCGACTCGCGGTTGGGCACGCTCGAGGTCGGCAAGACGGAACTTCTCCTCCTCGTTGGCGCGCGAGTAGTTCACAACACGCCGGCGGGCAAGCTGCTGCAGCCTCACCTTGGTCTGCTTGGCTTCGAGCGCCTTCTTGGACTCGGCGAGCGAGGTCGATATAGTGCGTATGGACGTGGTGAGAGAGTCGACGTTGCGTTGTTTTGTTTTTAGCTCGGACTGGAAGTTGGACGACGTTTCGGAGAGGAGGGCAGTGATTGCTGCCGGTAGGCGTTCTGTTAGAATATGTGGATGCAAAGGAACTGGAGGACCTCATGGAAAACAAAAAATAAATAAAAACTCACATGTTACAATGTCATCACTGCTCTGTCGTGTCGGCTGTCCATTCCCCTGAGGTTGGCTGCTGCCGTCCACCATTGACTGGTCCATGTTGTCCTCTCCATTCTCCCCCCCAACGCCAAAGTCCTGCGGTCGAAGCCCTGCGCGGTTGGCTATGGTGCAGTCGGCGCCCACTTCGATCAGCTGCGAGATGATGCTCCTGTTTCCAATCCTGGCGGCAATGTTCAGAGCCGTGTCGCCGCTGTGGTCTTGGGCGTTTACTATTTCGTCCATGAACCGGCGAAGGTTCATCCGGGGCCTAGACGGTGGTGGCTGCTGCTGCTGGGAAGAGCCGGTCTGGGACGATCCGGGGGCACTGCTGGCTGGCGCGCTGCCCTGGCGCACAACCCACTCGAGCAATGACTCGAGGTAGTACTTGCTGGCGGCGTTGCGGCCCTTGACTGCGCTGGCGACGGCAATGTGGTGCAGGACTGTACGCCCCTTGTTGTCCACCACATCGATGGTGCTTCCGAGCACGTCGAGGAGGTCGGGGAAGGTAGAAAACTCCATGCTGTTGGTTACTAGAGCCGCTCGCATCAACGCCGTTTCCCCACCGGCATTTACTCGGTAGGGGCTTGCACCGCTGGATATCAAAGCTCGGAGGAGCCCTGTTCGAGAAAGCGTGGCTGCCCAGTGCAGCGAGGTGTGGCTGTGGTTGTCGATAGGCATGTCGAGGTCCAATGGGGACATTGATTGCAGTGTTTGCGTGTACCTGGCCGTGTCGGCCGCGTTGTTGCCGCCCGGCTCCATAAAGAGACTCATAAGTATGCTTCGCTTGTGCTGGGCTTCGGGTGACATGTCCATCGGCAACGGCGGCAGTGGTTCGTACTGTGGTTGATGCTGCTGCTGCTGGTGTTGTTGGGACGCGGGTTGAGAGTCTGGACGTGCTAGTCCGGCTTGTGTGTAGACGAACGACTCGTTGGGTTCTGTTGGGGATCCAGGGTACTCGTTCGCATACGCCGCTGTTGCCGGATCATACTGTAAACTGCCGGGGCCGAAACTACCGGCTGGGGTCACGATGCGCTGTCGCTTGCGAGGTGGCTCGAGCCCATCTGGTCTCACTTGCTGCTGCTGCTGTTGTGACCCAGGCTGGGAGAAAGCGCCGTCGAAGTCGGGTTGACTGCTGTGGAGGTACGACTGCTGCGAGTTCATTGGGGTGTCTTCTTGTTGCTGGCGGTTGAAGCTGGGTGCTCGCGACAGACTGCTCCCCGGCCTCATGGAGCTTGCATATCCCGGGCGGCCGTCGAAGCGGGCCTTGTTGATGGCGGAGAGGGCGGTCGAGGCGGTGGGGGAGATGTTACGAAAGAAGGTTCCGGGCTGCTGCTGCTGCCTGCTCTCCTGGGAGGATGCGCTGTACATGCGTTTCCTCTGGGCCGCCATCGCCTGTTCCTTGGTTGGAGTGTTGAGGTTTGGGTCCAGCGTGTCGCCAATGTTGTAGGTCAGGAGTCCCCTCAGAACATCCTCCACACCGTACAGCTGACACACCTCGACGCCCCTGTCGTAGTTGATCCATGTTCCCTGGTACTTTCCGTAGCCTCCCTGCACCTTCTCGTGCTCGCCCGTTTGGATTTCCTTTTCGAGGATCTTGGTGCGCTTTCCCTTGTCCACACCAGCCACCTTGAGTATCTGGGTGGCATTGAGCCACCCGTCCTTCCTCCTGCGCATGACGTGGACGGCGTTGACCTCCGTCTCGTAGACCTCGATTCCCGAGTAGACGGCGAGGTAGACGCTGGGGTCGTACATGGGCGGCTGCGAGGACTGCTGGTGCTGATGCTGGTTGTTGTGGTGCTGAGATTGTCGGTAGGCGCCGGCGGCGGCCGAGGCGGCGAGACCTCCCTGGGACGACTGGCTGAGCGACATCTTGGGGCCGGAGAAGGGCTGCTGGGACGGCGGTAGGGACTGGGAGGGGACTGGGGTGTTGGACAGGGTTGCGCCGTGGTCGGACGAAGGACGGGCGGTGGCCGAAGACGGGGCCGAGAAGGAAGATCGGGGATGGTGGGCCGTTACGGTGGCCGAGGCCATTGTGCTAGGGAGGAGAGGAATAACAGTGGGATGATATCGAGGAAATAGTCCGACTGGAAAGGAAAGGCAAGAAGAGAGAGAGAGCTGAGAAGAATGGAATATGGTGCGAAAGGAGAGAGAGATTGTGCGTGATTGATTGATGGATGCAAAAAAAGAGTGGCAGAGGCTATAGTATCGTCGAAAAAAGAAAGATAGGAAGGACCAGGGTAAAACACCAGGGTGAAAGACGGAAGGGGAGAGTTGGAGTCGACGATGCCGAGAATGCCTCTTTCTCTCACTCTCAATCAATCAATGGCCCGGTGAGTCTGAAATTCTGCAACGGCAAAGGCGGCTACTGGTTGCGATGGGGTCCGTCGACAAACTGACTAGGATAATCTCGGATGCCAGACTGGTCCGGGATGGAAAATGTTAAAGTGGTTTTCGAAGGGACGTGTCTTTTTCGTGATGGAAAAAGACGCGTTAGAGGAGTCGTGTCTGGGGGAAGTCAATTGCTGCCGCCGAGATGAGGCGCGCACAGTGGGGGTGCGCGGGGCGTTCTGTGCGCAGTCACGCATTTCGCCGTATCACGTGCAGCGCTGTATTGGTCTTGATGCCCGATCCGTTAGCTTGGCCAGATAGACCGCTTGGCATCAGATAGACAGCTGGGAGCCAGCTGAAGCGTAGGGTTGGAGCCGGATATTAGGGTTGGAGGACCACAGCGAGACCGTCAGGCTGAGATCAATTTTTAGCGCCGACTCTATTTATCTCTCTACTACTACAGCTTCATCGTCGGCCGCAATGGCGCCACCCTGCGGACTTTGCAATAATTTCAGGCGAAAACAGACACAGTACCGCGTCGCTTTCGACTGCAAGGTGGACGAACTCCTCGATGCTGCTCGGCAAGGCTGTCCCGTTTGCTCGTTCATGTTCGAAGCCATGATCCACTTCGAGCCCAAGTTTGGGGGCTTAGACAAGGTTGGCCATGTCTCTGTTTGGGGACCAACCGTTGAGCAGCGGAAAGAAGAGCACTTTGTCGAGGCTGAAGTATGTCTCGCAGATAGTAGAAAAGTGATGCTGGAGTTCTTCATGGGCGATAGCGGTGGTAGGTTCTGCGCTGCGCTCCTTGCCCGCGGGGTACATTGTTCTGATATAGAATTCCAGACCCGGGAAGATTTGGGGCTCCGATGAAAGTAACACCTCCTGTGCCCGGGGACACGTCTTCTGACCAGTCATTCAACTGGGCGGTCCAGCGTCTGGCGGCGTGTGTAAAATACCACAGCCAATGTCCTGATATGAAGGAGGTCGTCCTGCCAGCACGGGTGCTTGACCTCGGTCTACCAGACGAGCAGGGGGGTGCTAAGCTGCTCCACACCTCCAACCGCCTCGGAACGTATGCGTGTCTGAGCCACTGCTGGGGAGGAGTACAGTCATGCACCACTACCTGCTCAAACCTCAACTCCCGCATTGCCGGCATTGCGTGGGAGTCTCTACCACAAACATTCCGAGACGCCATCGTCTTTACTCGCCGGCTGGGACTTCGTTATCTCTGGATCGACTCCCTTTGCATCATGCAAGACGACCCGCTGGACTGGAAACGGGAGTCCGGGAAGATGGCATCGATTTACCAGAACGCCCATATAACCTTGGCGGCGACAAAGGCTCCAGACGGATGCGGAGGATGCTTCTCGGTGGTCTCGCCCATCGATCGAGATCACGAACTAGCCGGGCTTCGGCGCTTTGTAAACTCTCAGATACGAGTGTTCGTTAGGGAGAAGATTCGACATCTGGACCATGCTGGCCAGCCAGACAGCGCGGACAACGCGGTGTCCGAATTACCATTATTGAACCGTGCGTGGGCTTACCAAGAACGACTCCTGTCATCGCGAGTGATCCATTTTTGCCGGAGAGAACTTGTCTGGGAGTGCCGAGAATATAGCAGTTGTGAGTGTGCATCTTTTCGCCCAAAGACTGAGCCCAAAAAAGAATACGCGTCCTTCTTTTGGAACCCGGAAGGGAAGCAGCAAGACGGCCCCCATCCGGGACAAAAGCTCGGCCCAGCCCCCGGGGAGGAGCGTGGAGGGCTGGTTGTAACTGAAGACGGGTATAAGCCGTACATGAAATCGACCGAGGGCACAGTAAGGAAGGCTAAAGACAAATTTTGGCGGGGTTGTAAGGCAATGGTATCCGAGCCCCTGATCCAAACGTTTCTTTCCCGTGCAGAGAGAGAAGACTAACAGGATCCATCAGGTTTCATTTAACCGTGAGAAAAAAGGCGCGGGGTCTGAGATGGCCCCCGACGAGCTAGCCAGTGCGGTGAAGAAGTACCTGCAAGCTGAGATCGAAAACCAGCCCCCGACAAATCAAACGATCGATGCCCGGAAGAAGAGGACCATAGATGGTAAGCCATTCTGTCTTGCTCTAACACGAAAGCCTGGGCTGACGGTACTTGGTGCATGATGGCAGAAATTCGTCTTTGGCACCGCCTTGTTATGCAATACTCTGCCTTGTACCTCACGGTGCAAAGCGATCGGCTTCCAGCAATAGCAGGGCTGGCAAAGCAGATGGTGGGGCTCCGAGGTGGCGATCTCCGGTACCTAGCCGGGGTTTGGAGCTCTTCACTGGAGCCCGACTTGCTGTGGCACGTCGACGAGTCCTTGGCTGGGCGTTCAGCCTCTAGGCCAACTCCACCGAATGCACCATCCTGGTCGTGGGCTTCTGTGAACGGGAAAGTGTCTTTTTGGGATGAAGAGCTCGTTGACCACAATCTAGCGATAGTAGAGTCCCAATGCGATCCGGTGCGTCGTGATTCTGACGAGGTGGATCCCTTCGGCCAGGTGACGGGCGGTCGACTTGTTGTTTCGACGGATGGCCTTGAAGTCATGAAGTTAGTGCATACATATGCCGAAGGAAATTCCTCCACTTCACATGGCGTACACTACATGTTGTCATTGGACGGCAAGAATATACCATTCCTCGCGGACTATGATCTTTCCAATCAGGGGCCTGGCTACATAGGGGATGGAGAGACGGTCTATTGCCTAGGTAAGTTTCGGAGCAGAACCTTCTTTGTTTCGTTAGTGTTACGGTGTGCCAATCTCTCGGAATGTGTTTTTGAGAGAATTGGCGTAGTAGTAATACCAGACAAGGATATGAAAGACCTCCATCTTCTAGTTAGAGTTCAAGAAAGGACTGAGGGCTGGGTTTGGAATGACAGGGTCAAAATTTCCATTATCTAACCTACAGCTGGCACGATGTCCCACACTGGACAGCATCATGCTCCTCTCCAAGGTACAAGAGCTGGACTTCATAGGCAACACCGTGCCGGAGAATATGGCCGCGGCAGAGAAGAGGCTTGAACTGCCGAGCGAGGCAACAGATCAGGGATGGGGAATCCTGGGACCAGTTAGAAGAGACACGGAAAGGAAAACGAAGGTATAATCCGTTTGCAGAGGCCCCACGGGATGTATTTTTCAGCATATGTAGTATGTAGAAGAGGCAATGGCATTCGACGTCGTTTCTGAAGTCCGAATCCCCTCTGAGCTGTGGCTCGAGAAGATGGGAAGGCGGATCGGCGGATGAAGAAGGTCTTAGGTAGGACATGACCGTGGTCTTGTCATCGCTAGGGGGTTATTCGCGTTAGCGCTGCTCCAGTGTTGCGCGAAATGGACGCGACGTCAGGTGTATTATAACGAAAGGGGATTGGTGCAAAAACAAAAAAAAAAAGGTATCATGTGCATTATCACGCGATTCAAGGCGGAAGGTAGTAAGGAGCCGGGGCTAGGTCCTTCCGAGTGTCCTAGCTTGAACCAATTGTACTGAGAGCCGCCAAGTGCTGAATCTTTGATCACATGCCGGCAGTCATGATATGCTGTATGACTTTGTCCCGCAGGCAGTTTTTGTATGCAGAGTTCTCTCTTTTCATGCTTGCACATTCAACACCAGACTTTAAAGGGTTGACGATACCGCGAGACAGCTTCCAACTACACTACATTGCTACAGTGATTGACTTCACCTCATAGATATCCTTTTTGTCTTTCTCCTTCACCAGCTCCTATCATGCTCATCTTCCGCATCCCCATCGACCCTACCAACTCGCGTCATCTCTACAGACACCTGCTGCGGGAATCGTCTTACCTCCTGCCCATCTGCCGAAGGTGGGTTGACGGTCAGATACGACACAGGTTCCGCCGCCACCAATTCATCCCCCGTGGGAATGTGGCCAAGAGAGCGGCGAGGCGCAAAAGCGCATACCAGGCACTTCGCGCCATGCGGGGTGCCGTAGTGGGGGACACGCACCGACTACTCCGCATCCTGTACATGGTGTTTGGACGAATAGGCAAGAGACGACGGGGACTCACTGCCGAACTCCTGACAAAGACCAACAACCCAACAAACGTGGAGGAAATGAACAAATTGATGGCTGCCACAGACACGAGACCACCCCTCGCGAAATGGGCGCGGGCGAGGAAGGTCAGCAGCATCGTGGACAAATGGAACGTGCCGCTGCTTAAGAAGCTAGCCAAAAGCCAACTGAGCCTTCCACTGGGGTCGGTGGGACGCCTTAGCCGTACGCCGCTGGAAAACAAGTCGTCACCGAAGTACGACAAGACAAACCTGTGGGGAAAGCTTCACTCGGAGAGGAGGAAGAGAGGCATTGAAGCAAAGCAGTGGAAAGATATCGCCGACAAGATACTCCCGCCGTTGGGGAAGGAGGAATGGGCGCTGCTGGAGCGACTCGCAACCGATACGACGGCACCCCCGGACCCCCTGCTCCAGCAGCCGCGGAGAAGACGACGAGTTGCAAAGTCGCTCGTCGAAGCTTCCACCGAGCCCACGGCTGAATCTAGTGCTGCTGCTGCACCTTCCGACAAGACGAGGCCCTGGCGATGGGCCGACACGGTCACTTCGCAGGTTGATCTGCTGGAAAGACAGAGGAACAGGCGCCTGCGGGTCATAAGTGGTGCGAAACGAGATGGCGATCCAAGGGGCACAGCCAAACCCCTCGCCAACATGGAGCCAATTACGGGACGAAAGCTGAGGAGGTTGATGCTCAACGTGTGGAAAATAAGCCCGAAGCTCGAGGAGACACGGCCGGGTGAGACGATGGTTGTCTGGGGGAAAGTCAAGTCGCGCGAGCATCCCCCCATCACGACCAAGGCCGTCGCAGACATGTTTTTTAGGGATCCCCATGCGCTGGAGGAAGCCATGCGGGGCGAGAGAGTCCGCAGGGAGAGGAGGCCCAGGACGTAGTGAACTTGACGGCACTCGATGAATGAATTGTACCCATGGAAGCTGCTGTTTTCTATAAAGCATTCCCAATCATTTCCCACCACCGCGCCGGCTCCTCAACAAACTACAGTCAAGTCTTCTGCGGTCCCAGTGTTAGCGTTATCCCTTTCCCCTTCAGCTCAATCTTGGCCTCATCCATGCCTATCGCCCATGTGTTCCTGTCGTACCCCCGAGGCCAGATTCCATTCTTTCCCGGTGCCAGGATGCCGTTCGGGTCAAGGGCATTCTTGATCTTCTCGTTCAGCTTCATCTGCGCGTTGTCGTTGAAGTTGTATGTGTTGGCGATCTGGTCCATGAGCGCGAGGTGCGTTCGGTACTCACCCCAACCCCGGTCGGCGCAGTCTTGTATCAGCTGCCGGATAGGCCATCGAGCCTTGAGTTTCTGTTCTTCGTCCTGGCGGTTAAATACTATGCACACAATGTGGTCTAGGGCCGGCAAGGAAGGTGGTCAGTAAGATGCATTTTTCTTTTGCTTTCCATGTGGCATGCAGTGGCCGGGGGTATGAACTTACGCATCTCGCGCATGCCAATGGTGAACGTGCCAATGAAATCCAGGCCGGCCTCGCGCACGCGTTTCTTGGTCACTTCGTACTGCATACTTGCGTCCTTGCCGGATATCTTGGCGATGGGAGAGAAGAACATGTGGGCGCCGTTGGGAAGCCAGTCCACCCATCGCAACTCGTCGAGCGTCGGTATGCCCTGCAAGGTCTTGGCTCTAGTCCTCAACACGCTGTGCGGCTCGTCTCTATCCTCGGGCAGGTAGAACTTGGACCCAGGTATTGAGAGGAATGCACCCTTGATGGCATCGAGGAGGACATTCCGGACCGGCTCCGGACCGTACACGGCACCGTAGAAGATCCAACGGCCTAGCTTGAGCTTCTTGGCAATCTCATCCTGCTCGGATTCAGAGAGCGGGTCGGTCTTGGATGTGTATGAGGACTTGGGTCCGGCCACGGCAGCATCGAGGAGGATGTGTCGGAGGGTAGGCACGTTTTAGAGCACCATTTGCTAGCAGTACGTGCGTCGTCAGTCACTTCGGTTCGCCGAGTATGGAGATCGATTCATTATCTACTCACCAATCTCAGGGGCCTGATTATGTCCACTATGGCACCAAGATCCTCGTCTCTAGGGAAGGTGATCATGTAGGCTTGATAGCCGCCCGGGTTCGGCATCATCTAGCCAAGATTCACAATGTGAGCAATCTCCACTCTCTCCACTCTGTCCACACGGGCGCACGGCATTGTCTTACACACCCAGAATCCCATCTTTGTCACGATTCCGAGGCTACTCTGCGAGAATATGCCGTCGTTATACGGGCCGAATCCGTAGTTGAAAAGCTGCCAACACTTGTTCCCCGCCTGTTGGTCTGGTCGAAGATCGGAGCGAGATGAAGCTGTAGGGTCTGGCAGCGCGCCCATCCCCGTCCGAACGAGCTCCCCGGTGGGAAGAATAACTTCCATTCCGCAGTGCATCATAAAGTGGTCTGGGGGAAAGAAGCAGGGTCAGCTACGGGCCAACAAGGTGCGGGGGCAACTTTTCTCTTCTTCGACAACGTACCGCCGTATGGAGCTGTGATATAATATTAGCAACTAGCTTTTCCCGACCAGCAAATTCACCGCCGCACGGTCATCAACATACTGTATCCAACTCCCCTCTCGACAGCATTCCCAATCATCGACCCGCCGCCCAGATCAGGCACGTCGAGCCACAGCTCCTTCAGCAACCCGGTTTCCTCCAGGTGCTTGTGCATGTCCATGTAGGTCACGCCCGGCTCAACCAAAGCGTACGCTCCCTCCACGTCCACCTCGAGAATCTTGTTCATGTGCTTTCCAATGTCGAGCGCGACGCTGCCGGGGACTCGAGGGGCCGTCCCGCCGTATCCCGTGTTGCGGCCGGCGGAGTAGGGCCAGATGGGCATGGTGAGTTCGTTGCAGAGCCGGAGGATGGATTGCACCTCGCCGACGTCTCGGGGGCATACATACGATTGGCGGGGCGACGAAGAACCCCGGGTCGTACACGGCGTGCATATCGTGGGCTTTGCATGGTTGGATGTAGGATCCGTCGGTTAGCGGGTAGGATGGAGAGATGACGGTGACGTTATCCGGGGAGCAGACTGAAGCCGCGCGCTGGATGAATTGGGCGAAGGTGGTGTGCGTGTGGTTGGGTGGGAGAACGCGAGGGTTTTCTACGGTTGCTTGTGGTGGGGATGCCATGATGGTGTTGAGGTTGGGAGGAGGGGGGGGCTACCATTCTATGGGGGTGATGAGCGTGGGAGGATCCTGTGGTACGACTTGTAACGGGTTGGACCGGGAAGGTAATTAACGATGAGAATTACCAAAGGCCAGGATGAGGGAACAGCGAGAAAACGCTCTTTATAAATAAACATAGTTTCAGCCGGCATTTTTGTCTTCCCAGCTTCTTCCTGTAGGTGCTCTGACACCGCATGTTCGTCATCACGAACGACAGGGCGCCCTGGTGAGGGGTTCGGCAGTTAGAGAATTCACCCTTCCTGGCACTTGAGGGGTCACAAATACCAGCTTCTAATTTCCTAGCGGACTTTAGTGGTCTGCGGGGATCCTTGACTAACGATGTCGGAACCCTGGATTTGGGATCGCAGTGGTAGCGGATCTGCCTTTCCCCGCATAATGCTACTGCGGAGCATGGCGAGATCGAGGTGGGGAAAGCCGACCACTTTATTCGGCACTTTTTTCGGGGTACGGAGATTACATACCGGATACTATTAATTTAACGTGGGGCGGTGCTGGTATTAAAGGTAGGTAGCAGTATAAGCGGAGTATATTCTTAATTATAATATGCGTTGGTTTATATATCTAGTAGCTCAGCCCGAGCTTCCGGGGACGGTTTAGTGCCTAGGATAATCCTGTATAGGTGGGGGGATTAAGACACTACGTTTTGAAGCTCGAGATTAAGACAGGGGAATTTTTATATAAGCTTAAGTTGAAGGGCCAGGAAAGCCGTTTTGGGAAACAATACTGGTAATAATTATAAAAGATTCTTGACCCTACCGCTTTCTACCCCATTCTGCTTAGCTTTAGTGCTTCCGACAGATTAATATTAATCTTTACTTGTAAGAAGTTAAGCGAGTTAAAATATAACAGCGTTTAATCGCGACCTTGCTGATAAAGCTTCTAATTTAACTAAAAAGCCATTTATCCCTTTTTTCATTTTTCTTCACTTTTTAATTATGGGTAATAGGATAATTTATATTACCCATGGAAATATTATTAAATATTGCACGAATAGGATTATAAAGATTAATATTTAGTATTTATATTTATAGTCGAAAGCGTAATCAGCCTACGTCCGTTTTATACTGCGGAATTGTGGCTTTGCCAACCAGCCCGTGGGAGATAGGTTTGTTTTGGGATAAATCCCAGAAGAAGTTTATATGAGATGTGCGTTTTGCGGGTCCAACTCGGTGGGGATAAGATATATTCTCCTTTAATGGCACCTTAGAAGATTTGGAATCGAAATGATTATTTAAATGTATACAGTGGAGGTGTTGAGGTAATATATAAAACCATGTATATTTATCGCGGTTTACTGTTTGGAGTTCTCATATTAAAGAGATGTAATCGATGGACAATTGGAGACCATTAGGCATGGTCTGGGGCGCTATGCTTGTATTAATAAAGCTCGCTTTTTACTCCTAGCATTATTATATTAAACTAATATATCCATTTAATCTCAGGTTGAAACCCCACCGGTTTTCCCTAGGGGAATAGGTCCCACTGGTACCCCAGCATTAACGGTCTTGCCTTTTCCTTTTCCAACGCATTATCTTATACCTCAACCATATAATTTTTATTATATTTTTAATTTTTTTCAGGATTTGTAAACTGCGAATGCTGATTGGTGCATGCTTTTTAAAACCCCACTTTGTGGTTTAATGCTATCGCGGAATCTCAGCTAGGTGTTTAAACCTTTTGAGTTCCGTTTAAAATACACAAAAACATGTACATCACATTTAAGCTTTATAGAGATACCTGCCCACCTGGACAGTGCATGGTATATTAATGGGCGCCGGGCTGTGTAATACTCGGTAGGCTTGTACAAAAATCCGTGGGGCCCTATATGGCCGTGCGTAAAAAAATATATGGGATTATATGGGGTTTTTTAAAATAATCCGTATGGTCCTATAAAACCCCACGGGTTTTATAATATAATCCCATAAAATTATATAGGTTTATTAATAAGGTTCCATAAAACCATACGGGTTTATTGGTGGGGTTTTATAAGATTACATAGATTTATTGGTGGGGTTTTATAAGATTATATAGGTTTTGGATTAAAAACCCATAAAATTATATAGGGTTTTTATATAATAATATATTTTATTATATTAATTATTAGTATATAGGCTAATATATTTCGGTATATTAATTAATATATTCGATTTATATATTTAATTCCTTTATTTTTATTTTTTAAATAATACCGTAAATAATACCCGTTTCGGTTCCGGCCCATTTATAATAAATATTCGCCATTATTTAATAGGCGATTTATTTTTTCCTTTTCTATTTAATACAATTTATATAATAAGACTTTTTCCTAATAATCATATAATATTTATATTTTTTTTTTATTATATAATTATTCCAACCCGCGAGGAATTATTTTTTTAATAAAATCCCCATTATTCCCCACCAAACCTATTTTATCCGATTTTTATTTAATATTACCTGGTATAATATTAATATGGCCAGATAAATAATCCGAAACTGTTAAATATTAAAACCTAAGGTCCGGAGTATTAAAATTATAATCCCGAAATATAACATTCCATATTTTTTTAATTTAAAATAATTTTAAATTATTTATTAAATTATCGGATAAAATATTTGGTTTATTAATCGATAATTGGAAAAAGGAAAGGTCCACGGTATAATTAAATTATTGGGTTTAAATTAAATGTTCCGATTGCTTAACCGGTAAACGGCGGCGCATTAATCTGGCTTAATTTAGTATTCGGTATATTTTAGCGGAAATCTTATAAATTATTTAAGCGTTTATTTAATTAATAAACCGTTCCGTATTTTTTTTTTCCTTTTCGGGATTAATATTAGGTATAAGCGTTATGGTAAATATACCAGAAAAAATATATTTATATAATATAAGTATAAGGATATTTCGAATAATAATAAGGTTTAATTTACCTTTATTAAAATAATATACTCGTTGGCCCGCACTTTAATTTCGCTTAAAAGTAATATTAATGGTTTAATTATATAAAATATTGCGGGCCAGGCACCGGAATTTATTAAAATTAATTTATTATTGCCCAAATCCCAAAATATTATGCCCAGGCGGGAGAATTATAAAAAAATATTAAATAAATTATATTAAATATATATATTAATTAATTAATTTATTTAATTATAAGTATATTCGGATTAAACCTTAAATAATAAATTACGCCGTTTTATTTATGGTCGACGGGTTTATTATTAAGCGTATTCGTTTGGTTGGACCTTCCATTACCGATCGGAATATTAATATTATTATAATGGCTTTTTAAACGGACCCACCCGTAAAAATTATAATTTCCCGTTATTTAATATAAATTATTATACCTAATATTTTATTTATTATTAACTTTTTTATACAACGGGTAATATTGGTATTTATATTAAAATTAATGGTAAAATATATGGCCTAATAAAAAAACTTATCCGGTATGGTTTTATAGGAACTGGGCTTATTTATTAAATTTAAAATGGCGGCCGGTCCGAATAATAAATCGAATAATAATAAGTATTTTTCCCGGTATTTTTTAAGCTTTTGCGAACCCGTATTTAATATAATTATAAAAAAGATTAATGACCGACCCGATTCCGGCCCTTATTTTATTATTATTATTTATCGCATATTTATTAAAAGTACTTTAAATTATTTAATATACCTTATAATATAAATTATAATCTCGGGAATATTTGATGTAAAACCATTTAATATTAAACCGGCTCGATCGGTAATATATATAAAGGGGAAAAAAATAATATATAGAATTTTTAATTATTCCCATTCCCAATCCGTAATAATTTTAATTTGGTGGCTGCTTAAAAAATAATCGGTAATAAGGTATTAAATAAATTGGTAAATCCGTAGGCTTCGTTTAATTATTAATATATTGGTATTCCACCTAATATAGCCGGGGTATAAAAATACCAATTTCGTATTATTTTTTATAATATTCCCAAATTTTTTTTAAATAATATTAAGTTTTTTTTTTAATTGGGCAAACCGCGTATATATTTTATAAATTAAATGGAATTATTAAAATATATTAGAAAAGGTATTAAATATATATATTAATTAAATATACGTATTTTTATTAATACTCGTATTATATCCGTAAACCGTTGGGTATTTCGTAATAATTACCCAATACCCTTTATATTTAGGTAATCTGCCTTATTATCCGATTCGGTGTTTTATTATTTTTTTACCGCGGTTTAAAATTATTCGTCCTAATTTATAATATTTTAATTATTAACCTTTATAAATAATACCATAATTAAAATATTACGTATAACCAATTATATTATATAAATTATATATGGTATATGGGATATTGGGTTAATCCTAGGGGTTCGCTCGATACCTTTTTCCGTATAAACGGTTCGAATATTCCGCCGGAATAAATTTATAAATAAATCCTTAATATTATTGGTAACCGCGAATTAAAAGCGGTTATATAAGTTAAACTTTATAAAAACCTTTATAATTTTACGCGTATATCCCATTACTATATAATTAATCGAGGTATTAATTATATTTAGGAGCAAATTTTATACTTTCCACTCCTTATTAATAAATAATACGTATATTTTATAAAGGGAGTGGTTTTTAAACGATATTATTTATAAATTAATGGAGATATTAATAAGCTAATCCTAAAGGATAAGGTTTAATAGTTTCTTACAATATTATTTTAACCGTATTATAAGCTTCCGTTAAATAATTACTCGAAATGGTATTTTAATATATGGGTTAAAAAACCTAATAAAATTGGTAAAGAATAAATGCTTTATAATATGGAACGGAATATTTATTTTAATTATAATATTCAGCAGCTTATTATTAAATTCGGACTGCTTAAGTATTTATGTATAATAAATAATAATTAATATATATAAAAAAATAAAATATATAAAATATGCATTATTTATTAAATAATTTTCGGTATTGGGATTAATACTTTTAAAATCTTATTTTTAATTATTCAGGTGTGTTTTTATATTATATATACCTGTTTTTTAATTAGTAAAACCACCTATGGGATGGGAAATAATAAAATTATAATGGTAATAAATAAGGTAGGGAAAACCAAACTTTTAATTAATTATTTATTAAAACTTATTCCATTCGGGTAAATATTAGTTCGGGTTATTTTAAAATGTAATTAATTAATACTTAAGCTTGGTTTATTATAATGTAGGATTATTATTAACCTTAACCGTAAAAAAAATAATTAATTTTTACCAATTATAAAACTTTGGTCGATCCCGCCATCGAATATAAAATATACTATTAAAATTAACTTTTTTTAAGGTTAAACGATTATTAGGTGTAGGGGATAATACGGGGGAAAATAATATTTTAAATATAATATAAAATATTTGCTAGATTATATAATACTAAATAATAAAGTAATTTTGGTTATTGAATATAAATAATGAATATATAATTTTATTAATATTTATATATTTTAATGCAAAAAAAAATCGGTATTATTTTTTTATAATTTATATTTATTCGGTAAATTTACTTTATATTTTCCTATTTTATATTTCCTTTTAATTAAAGTTTTGCATACCGTATATAGGTATTTTTAATACGCTTGGTTTTATTAAAATATTCGAATACCAAATTAATGGTATTATAGGCCGATTAATTATATCGCCTACCAATTGTAATATATTATATTATATAAAGGTATCGGACTGTTTAATACACCCGTTTAATATATATAATATACGATATTTTAAAACTAATAATTCTATATTATATACGGCGGTTAATAAAGCGGTGAGCTTTATAATGGGAAGATTTAATTATAAAAATGCGGCGTAGGCGGTAATTAGGGAATAATATTAATGTATAATAATAATTAATAAATAAAATACCTTACCAAGCGTTAATAATCTTTTTTTTAATCTTAACCGCACTGGGAATACGGATATTAATTAATTAAGCGCCACATTATATATATATAATATTTCTAATAATCTTAAATTTATATGGTAGTAAAAACTTATCGTAATTTTTAAAAAGAAATTATTAATGGGAGTAATAACCAAAATATATGGGGTAATTTATAATGGTATTTACCAGTAATTAAAATGGACGGATATTTTATCGGCGCTTATTAATTATATATTTAAAAAATGGCTAAATAACCGTAAATATAATGTTTTTGGGTGTATATATTAGGCGATGCACCTTAAAAATAAGGTAATAAAGGCGAATTATAATAATATATTATTATATTCGAAAGCTTTATATAATAATACTTTATAATAAAAATTAATACCTATATTAAATATATATATTATATAATAAAATAATCAACCTTATTAATTAAATTATACGATGGCGTTTTAATTTTACTTTTTAACGCTATTGTGGGCATTAATATATATCTGTCGGTATTACGGTTCTTTTCGGCTTTTTTAAAAGTTCTTACCAACTTTTTATTCTTATTATCGATATCCTCCCAACCATTATTAAATTCGTCTTTTAAATCCCAAATAATTGGAATATTTATATTTCGGGAATTATAACCAAGGATAAATCCGTACTGCTACTTTATTTTATTAAGATATATTTTTTATAGGTTAGTATAATACTCCAGGTCGATAGCTATTTTGGTAAATTGCTTAATTATAGCTCGTTTAATTTTATTGGCCATAAACTACTTATTAATAATTTAAACCTTTTTAATATGGCGTTATTAAGCCTAACGTAAGGCCGCTTTGGCCTTAATAAGCCTTCTGCGGTTTTTTAATAGGCTAGTATACCATATTTGTGACCTTTTTATATGGGGATTATCCGACAGACTAAGCTTTAATTAACGCTTCGGTATCATATTTGTTTAATATTAATGTTTAATATACCGCACGTTTTAATGGATATAATAAGAATTAAAAAAAATTAAAAAAAAAGGAATTATAAGTATTAAAATTTTTACGAAATTTTGGGCCAAATTTGAAAAAAAATAAAACCAGAAAATTATTAAATATTATTTTGCCGGTAAAATTCTATTAAATTAGTTATAGGCACGGGCGGTGTGCGATTTTTATAAAGGCGGTGAAAAAAAATTATATATATATAAACATTTCCGGCTGTTTTTTTTATTTTTTTTTCTTATTATTTTTATAATTTTTTACCAATATCAGTTTTTTTACTTTATATATATTTAATACTTATTTGCTATATTAATTACCCGTATTAATTACCCGTATTAAATAAGTACCTTAAAATGGCGAGTATTAAAATGGCGGTAAAACGTAGGGCTAAAGCCAAGGCCTTTACCTTATCCAAGCCCCGCCCGGCTATAATTATTACTAAAAAAAAGCCGTATATTAATTAGGGAATCTCGGGATTAATTAAAAAAAAAATACGTATATTATTATATTATATAATATATTTATATATTAATTATTTTTTATTTTTTAATCGATGGCCTAAGGGTATATTTCCGCTTATTAATTAAAAATCGCATTTTATTAAAGGTAATATTTATACGTATTATTTGTAAAATTACTTTCGATATATAAAATGTATACGTTAATATTATTAAATAAAACCAAAAAGTATTAAATATAATATAATTTATAGCCGAAAATTATTTAATAACCGTATTTACCGGTATATTTTAAACACCCGTATTAAATAAATCTTAATTAATATTTAAATTTATAATTTCGAATATATTAATAATTTATATAAACCGGGTAATTTTAATATAAAAGGACTTAATTTATTTTAAAACGGTTTATTTTATAATAATAGGTATAAACCCAAGCCATATTTATTTAATATTATTTATTAGGGTTTATTTTAATTATATATAATAATATATACGAATAATAAGTAAAATTCTTATTAACCCTGGCGGTAAAAACCTCCCATATTATAAGGACGTATAATAAAAAGCCTGGGCAATTAATCAAGCCAAAAGGGAATTTTTATAAAATAATCCTGTACTTAATTATTTAAGGATTAATAATAAAAAAATACCAGGAAATAAATCTCCAATTACCGTATTAAGTTTTAATTATCCTATATTCTTTTATAAAGGCCCGTTTAAAATTTAAAAAAATATATAATATAATAATTTAAACAATAATAATTTTGGTGCTATATCCGAGTACTATAATATTATGGACAACGCTTATAATAAAAAGGGAAATCGATCGTAAGATTATTAGGATAGGAGAGAATAATTCTTAGATTTTAAGAATAATATATAATTTAAATACGAATAATCGGGAGAAGTATAGGGAGAAGTATAGGGAGAAGCATCGGGAGAAGTATTGGGAGAAATATCGGGAGAAGTATCGGGAGAAGTATCGGGAGAAGTATCGGGAAAAGCATCGGGAGAAATATCGGGGCCAATATAAAAAAGGCAATTTAAAGGCTAATAAACCAAAGTATATAATATTTAAAACTATTATATTATAATTAAATATTAATCGGATATATTAAACAAATTTGGATTATAATTATATTATGTATAAATTTATTAAAATTATATGGTTTTATGGATTTATAATTTAAAACCCGTGGGACCTTATAAAACCCCACGGGTTTTATGGGATTATACTAAAAATCCGTATAATTATATGGGTAGCCTTATAAAATCCGTGGGTAACCCATGGGTCCCTATGGGTCCCCATTGTACCAGCCTAATACTCGGGATTAAAAATTAAATATCCATCAGAACGGAATACATTGTACACCGCATTTCCTCCAGTTATGCCCCGATTATCCCTAGTGGGCTTTCCAATCTCATTACGCCATCTTTTTCCCGTCAACCATAACCTTAAGCATGTCGAATGCCCTGCTCGTCTCCCGCATGCTCGTAGTCATCAGATGGAAAGGAATGACGATCCAGAAGGCATTCAGCAGGATAAAATAGCCCCAAAAGTAAAAGTTCTCGGGCCTGCAGTAGACAATTTCACGGACCGAGTGGTCGAACCAGCAGGTGAGATAGTACAGGACGTCGCCGTAGATCTGGCCGAGGCTGACGATTGTTTGGAGGGGGTGGCGCATCGGGTGGTCGGCGAGAATGCAGTAGGCGATCACCAGGCAGAGGGGACCCCAGAACACGGCCGTGATGCCCTCCATAGTGATCACGAAAGGGTCCTGGGTAAGGTAGCGCGAGTCAGAGTGGGAGTACTCTTTCCATGCCTGGCCGAGGACTGTCTGCATGCTGCCGATGGCGGCTGAGTGGTAGACTACGTATCCTATATGGTTATGAAGAGTTAGTATCGGGGGGGGGAAGGGCAGAGAGCGTATGTGGGACATGCCTTCCATGCCGAGGTGTATGGAGCCGCTTAGAACGAACCACATCACGGTGAGGAGCTCGCCGGTCGACAAGCTCGGACGCACTCGACGCGAGATGAAGCAAGCAGCGAGGAGAATGCTGCCGCATCCGACGGCGAAGTACGACAGGATGGTGAGCGTCGTCATGTCGTTCGCGACGTAGCCTGGGACCGCCACGCCGAGGGGGTAGTAGGGGCTGAGTGGGAGCTCAGACGCGACGTGCGAGGAGTTGTCCATGGTGAGGGATTTGAGACTGATGTTTGGGATGATTGGGAATATGAATACTGGGCGAACTATGGAGAAGACAACTGCAGCGCGAGACGAAGTTGGCGGTGAGGTTTTTGTTGGGAAAGGATGCGAAACGGTGGTTGGCTACTTTGTTCGTCGACTATGTCACGGTTATTTCTCGGCAAAGCTCCCGAAGCCTAATTGGGATAAAGTTTAACGAGTGAGGCTTATCATGGAGCTTATCTTGGCAGGGGTTCGGGGACGGCAGGCACGAGGCTTGGCAGCGAACTTACCGAGCCGACTGCCTCTCACCGAGCATCTATACCGAAAAACTTGACTGGACGCTGCAAGATTTGCGTCCATCATCAACAGCAGAAGGTTTATTATTCAGACCTTCTGTCAACTAAAACCACGCCCGGAGATGTTCTACCAATAATCGTGAGCAGACACGCCGGGGTTCACGTGATGGCCGGCCCTGCTTCGGCTCGGCAGCCGATCCTCCGAGCCTCGATCCAGATCGTGACTCACGTTTGAGCGTCCGAGTCGTCGTTCCGAGGTCTTCTGGCTGGTGGTGGAAGTCTGGATGCGCCAACCTCACCCGGATAAAATCAGTGACACTTCAACATGTCTTCCAAATCGGAGAAACCAGAGGACCACATCCTCACGCTGTCATGTCCAGACAAGCCCGGCATAGTCCACGCCGTCACGGCCATCTTCGCCGCCCACTCCATCAACATCCTCGAGCTCCAACAGTTCAGCGATACCATGACGTCCAAGTTCTTCATGAGAGTGCATTTCGGGCCAGCCAACGAGGGAAACATGTCGGCGATCTCGTCCCCCTTTTCGGATCTCGCCGCGGAGTACAAAATGAACTATTCGATCCGGCCCTACGCTAGCAAGATGCGCGTTCTCATCATGGTTTCAAAGATCGGACATTGTCTTAACGATCTTCTCTTCCGCGCTCTCCGGACTGGCGAGTTGCGCATCGAGGTCCCCGCCATCGTGTCCAACCACCCGGACTACGCCCCGCTGGCCGAGAGTTACGGAGTCAAGTTTCACCACCTGCCCGTGACCCGGGAGACGAAAGCCGACCAGGAGTCTCGCGTGCTGGAACTCGTCAAGGAGCACGACATCGAGCTCGTCGTCCTTGCGAGGTACATGCAGGTCTTGAGTCCGAAGCTTTGCGAGGCCATGTCGGGGAGGATCATCAACATCCACCACAGTTTTCTGCCGTCCTTCAAGGGAGCGAAGCCGTACCACCAGGCCTTCGAGAGAGGTGTTAAGATCATCGGGGCCACTGCGCACTATGTCACCGCCGATCTGGACGAGGGTCCCATTATCGAGCAGGGCGTTAGCAGCGTTAACCACGCGATGAGTCCCAAGGATTTGACTGAAGCGGGGTCAAAAGTGGAGACGCAGGTGCTTGCTGATGCGGTAAAATGGCACGCTGATGGCCGCGTGTTTTTGGACGGGGCGAAAAGTGTTGTATTTATGAAGTAAAATATAATATGGAAAAGAAAAGCATTAGTATTTGTGGGCATGTCCCGACCGACCAACGATTTCTCGATCGGGTTATCCTGCTCGGATTAACTGTTGAGGCGACACCCGCCTGGAAACCCCGTCTCATCAAAGCTACGTTCTGTGCACCCAGTCAAACCAAGCCCAGATGAGCTCTAAGTCCTCGCATTTGGTAAGAAGCAAATCCGCTATTCGACATTAACCAAAATCCTGTGGACCTTTCCCTCGAGGAATCAAGTCGCTGCCAACATGATCAGAAATTATCGACATATATTATGTTTGAAAATGGGCCGCTATCCCGTCAACTCAGATCCCCGTCCTCCCTTCAAATATAGCCGGCTGGACTAAGCTGTGCCTTCCGTCATCTTCGCTTGCGGCGGGAACCTCTCGATACGCCTTCTCGCCCATATCCACAGCAATGTGTCTCTTTCCAAGCAAAGCCAGCTCATACATCAACACCATCCTGCACACAAGGACAGACGCCATGTACCGCCCGAGAACTCCTATAGCATCGGCTTGGCCAATGAACTGCAAGCTGGAAAAGATTACGGTTCCAAAAATAAGATGCCCGATAATGAAGATTGAATGGAGCCAACCCCCGGCGACAAAACCTTTTGTTTTCTCGCCCCACTGGACAAAGATCGAGGCAGGCTCGGACGGAAGACACAGCTCGCGCGCCCAAAAGCCCGGTGGATTCTTGCTGACGAGCCTTGCTCTCAGCCGCACCAGAACCACCGCAGTAACGTGGATGGGAACGGCCATCGCCGCCCACACGGCGGGAAAGAAGACAAAGTTGCCGGAAATGGGGTTCGCGGTTCGAATACCGGCTTGGTAGCTGAGGAGTCCCGTGTTGCCGAGTGCCGATAAAACCAATAGGTATTCGCCTAGCACGAGAGCTCGACGCTTCCAGGTGATACGGCCATTGGAGAAAGACGAACCCCGGCCACTGCCAAGGACATCTCGCGGCTGAACCATCTCGAATGCACGGCTCGAAAACACCGAGGGCGCAGCAACAGCCAGGAGCGAGGATAGTATGGGTCGCATCCCGACGACCGACAGGGTAGCGAACTCTTCGGAACTAGGCCCCATAATGGAAAGGATTGATGGGGTGATGCCCAGTATGACCTGGGCGCTGGACATGCCGGCCTTGACGTACTCGTTTGTATGGTCGAGGATGCAGAGCATGACCGGCTGCACGAAACGGGAATGCTCCGATCCGCCCTGGCTTTCGAGTTTTTCGATCGATATATTATTAACACCGTCGAGGTAGTTTTGGAACTCGGCGCTGCAGTTATCATCGCGGATTCGCGTGAAGATCGGACCGTACTCAGGATACCACTCCTGGAACTGGCCCGTCGATCGATACCTGGCCTCGGCCCCGACCAGTATCGAGCAAAGAATGAGGATAGCGAGAAAGTTTTGCGCCATGCTTGTGCCAATATAGCCAAGTTGCCGCTGTTGTCTTGTGGTAAGGTTCTAGGTGTCCGAGGAAGGAGTTGGAAAGGATATGGGCATAATTTAATATTCGGTCTTCAAGGTTCTTTTTCGCCCCCGGTGCTAACGCCAAGCGGGCCGAAAAGTGCCTTGCAGCACCCTCGCTATTGTGGCCAATTAGTATTAAATTTTATAGGTGAGATACAGCCCAACTGAGGTATCGGAGGAAAACTTGGTCACAAAAATGGACCGTGCAACACCTTCGTTATAATAACCAATCACTGGAGTTTAGAACTATGCAGGTAAGATACAGGCCGAACTTAGTCACCGGCGAGGACTATGGGTGGGGGAGGAAAAAGAAGGCCCGGTGGCTCTGTCCCGTGATAACTGGGAGACGATAAATATATTCGGTGGCGTCCAATGTCGTCAAGGGGACGCCGCTCCGCCCGGGGTTGCAGCGTAGCACCGCCGTGGCTGAAGCGTGATCTCTTTTTTTACTTCTGGTCATACTTCAGCGCAACACAGCAGGGTAATCGTGCATGAAGTTTGGAAAAAGTGGGGAATGCAAAAGGGCCATGCAGTAGTACGAAGCAAAATTGTCTGCTTTTTCTGGAGGGGGAAAGGGAATAAGCGCTGTGGGGATGGGATCGTGATAATTCCTAAAAACGATGTTTATTAACGATAATGCACTTATTTGCGTCCTTATTTGCCAGATGGCAGAAATAATCCCCTTTTATGATGTATTTGGAATTATATAGTATTCCAAGCCGCAGCACTTTACCAAATATATCTTCCTGGCCTTTTTTCAAAATAAAGACCATTGGTGCTGTTATACGTAGTGGTGCCTGCAATATTATATAAGATAAAAACCCTATATAAATAATCATTTCCAGCACCTCGACCATCCATACTTTAAGAAACATTAATATTACAATCGAGAAGTATCTTTTCTGCAGGCTTTTATTTATCTCTCTTAATAGCTCCACGCCACCCAGCTCCCTTAGTCCAACGCCAAAGTATAAAACGTGACTGCAAGCAACCTACATCTAGTAGTAGCACCACTGCAGGCTCCTTTCATTGGGGGTTTTTTTCTTTTTTTACCATCCTGACCCTCGTTGGGAAATCCCCTGTGGGGTTGCCTGGAAGGAAATGACGGGTAGTTTTTGTATCGTCAGGGAATAAACCGCCGGCATGCAAGAACTCTCTTATGCTCTCGTGCCCCTGATGGGATGACTACGGTCCTTATAACCCACCAGCGGGTATATTAAAAAAGACC
This sequence comes from Zalerion maritima, assembly GCA_022664585.2. Lineage (NCBI taxonomy): Eukaryota > Fungi > Ascomycota > Sordariomycetes > Lulworthiales > Lulworthiaceae > Zalerion > Zalerion maritima. The sequence goes on along the minus strand of JAKWBI020000176.1, from coordinate 28,480 downwards.
ATAAAGTCATCATCCGCAAGTCCCAGACCTTCGGGAATTAAGAATTCTTAATAATAAAGGAGGTTAAAATCTTCCTTATTCGGTAAGGTGTTGCCTTGCTTAGCGACGGACGAAACTAGGCGCAAATTATATAGAAGGAACGTTTCTTATAAAAGTTGGGTTTAATGTGAGGGGGAGGACGGGGGGGATAGAGGACGGGCTAGTGTTCTTTTAATTTAAGCTCGTGTTCTGGCTGCTATATTCACATCCATTTACGGACGATAATTTTAGCTTTTAAAGTAACTTCCGCATTCTCGATCTCGCAAGGCCCAAAAGTTTCTCACCGCACTGGCGGCTTCGTGGCAATAGCACAAATCACTGGTTCTCTGAATAATAGTCTAAAATCATTATAATTAATAAATAAGACATCTTTAATTTTATGTGATAATGATAAATGAAATATCTAAACGAGGAAAGTACGCTAAAGATGCCGAAAAACTACGATTAACCCCAATATTAAATGTCGAGGTGAGGTTTTGCAGCACGGGGTTGTGATTCCCCGACCGCGCGTTCTCGTCAGGAGAGCTGCATTAGCTTTACTCCGCTGTGCCCTGCCGCCCGCCATTCCTTTTAACTCCACGTTAACTGCACCCGCGGTTGCTGGGAAGCTTGGAATTGATCATGCTTTGCTGCGGTGGTCTTCTTAGGGATGCTGCTGGTTATTTATAAGCGTTGGGTCGAAAAGGATGGCATATTTCATCATGATCTACCTTACAGGAACCGTAACTTTACCACTACATAGCATATGTGTATTGCTAGGGAAGGGCATTCCTATGTGGTAGGTTAGTGTGCTCTACGAAATGGATCTCCTTATCGTAGGGTGCGGTTCCGCGTCTCGGTTTTCGCTATTATTATCGCGCCCCTCGCCATAACCCTGTATTGCGCCTATACGAAGACTGTGAAATGGACGACAACTAACGTCTTCCTCATTTTCGAGGCCTTCTTTGCGTGCATGGCCCTGCCACTAAAGATAGCTCGGACGAGGTCTGGGGATATGCTGTGCTCTCCAGGTAAGGCCTGAGGATAACTCTCGTCACCTTGATTACGGCTGCAGAGCTCTTTATCTCCCTCGCAATTAATATTTGTTACTAGCGGCTTAATCATCAGTGTTAGTTCTCTGGGTGGTATTATAGGATTGCTATCCGTGAGTTAATCATATCGCGGCTTGGAAGGGGATAAAGGTGATAAAGGAGACTAGACAATACGGGTTTCATCCCCGCCACCAAGCATATGCTGTCCAAAATTATTTCGACGCTGGTCTGCCGCAGGACCAGGAAATAGAACTTGCGAGCTATATAGCTACTTAGGATGACTAGAACTTGTCGACTTTAGCTAGAGCTATACCGGAGACTTTTGAAGCAGTACTTGGTGCTCTCCTAAATACGTACACCATAGGAGTTAAGAATGTGTGGGCGATTACTGCGGCATTTATGCCGGTTGCGGCTACTTGTAAGCCCCTCCCCTTCGGTTAGTGACCATTTTTAAACGTGTTGGCTACTAGCACGTGTGACTTCGTAGTCTTTGTCTTCTTCGATCCCGGCAACGAGTTTAACAACCATATAAACATTCACGTAGAGAAAGAAGAAAAGTTTCAATTATTACGAGGGGAAAATAAATGTTCTCCAAAATGCATCAAGCCAGTGGTAGCTATTTGGAGTTAAGAACTGTGATAGGAATGAGTCCGTAGTGTGCGAATAAAAATATCAGGGCGAGTGTTCTGAACGCATCCGGAAGAAGGCGAAGGAAAGGAGGGAATGTTGGGAAAATAAATAATAAGGCTACGGAAGGTATATTGCTTGGTTATATCTGTTATTATTTATATTATACCGCTTATTATTACTTTAAAAACCCAAGTTCGTAGAGTAAATGTGTCTAGGCTATAAGATTACGGGTAGACGCCGACGATATATATTTTAGGCATCCACGGCGTGGGGTGTCTCGAATCTTCTCCTAAAAACGTAAAAATAAGTTATCGTCGACCATGGATAAGGCCATAAATATTATTAATATATACTTACACGACCAGAGATCTCTCGTAATAAAGATGCGCCCAAATTTGAATGGCAGCCAAAATTAGTGCAAATGTTTTTACGAGATGCCATGAGTACCAAATGGTCTGCCGATATTCGATTACCCGAGCTGGCCGACTTTTATTCCGGCACTCGCACGTCGAGAACCAAATATCCCCTCATTCCCTTACGAACCTGTAACTAAGAGTTTTCATAAACGATCCCCTTGCCCCTGTGATAAATTCTCATCATCTTTTACATATAGTCTGTTTATACTAGTACTAGCCTCGTTCCTAAAGCGTCCTCGGACCACGTGCCCAAATCTCGTTTACCGTCAAAAAAAGATAGCCAACCGAACCTCTCATATACCTCTTCGTTCCCGTTTCCAGTCGCTTGTCTCAAACACATGAATTCAAAGCCTGTATCTCTGTGCGCCGCCATCAGCAAAACCTTCGTTTTTCCCAGCCCCAGAAATACCTCACCATGCTCTTCTCGGTTAAGCTCGAGTTGAAGTCCCCTGGTTGGCTCCCTGTACATAATGCTCACGTAACCCATGTTATTATTCCCGCCTGTCAAGTTGTAGCACGAGAGATCCATTTGTCCAAGGAGCCCCTGATCAACAAGGTCGCTTCGGCGCTGCCCATTGCTTTTTGTTGGGTGCCTGATTTCCAGAACCTTGACATTTTGGTCAACCTTGGAGTAAGAAATACATTTAACTTCATACCCTGAAGCCCACGACCAGGTAAGAACCTCACGGCCACCGCCGGAAGGTTTGATTTGCGGTCTACCAAGTACTTGTGCCGACCTAAAAAACGAGTGCCAGCAAAGACCCTTTTTACCTGTCCGTCCCAAAACCCCTCCGGCAGATATCGCAACCCAGATACATCTTCCAGCATTCCCGCAATCGCTTGGATGGCCGGCAGTCGATCCGACGCGAGGGTAAAGCAACTCTGGCTGTACGCCCCGACAATTTTAGTACAAGCCAGCCATATTCTTTCCCCGACCGTGTTCAGCTCCTTCCACCCACCCCCGATGTTTGAGAGGCTCTTCTCCTCCGTACCCGGCCGAGTCAACGCGTAAAATGTCTCCTGGAAGTTGGATCTGTCGCCCCCCTGCCCCCCCGACGCGTCGTCCTCAATGGCCCGACACCCCACGCACTGCACTCCCACGCGACGCAATTCTTTGCCATGTGCCGAGTGCGTCGCAAAAGAAGGCGCTCTGAGAAGCACCAGCCCTGGGAGTACAGGGTGGATTTCTCGATTTCGTCGTTCTACTCAGGGTACGGGACAAACAAGGTGGCGACCCTCGTCTTCATGGGGAATTTTAATTGTTGCGCGTTGTACTTCAAGGCCGGCGGTGGGAGAAATAGGCCTCCGCTTGCGTCCTGCGCTCCGGTTGCGGCGATCGTCAGCAGTGCGTTCTTATAGTATACTTGGAATCTTCCTGCTTCCCGAGCCCAGTCCTTCTCGTGTGCCGAGTCGTCGAAATCGACGGCCCGGTCTGCAGTTCGTTCGGTCTGCAGGATGCAAAGCGAGTCAACCCATAGATACTTAAATCCTAGCGCTCTGGCAAGAAGCACAGCGTCCCTAACGGTCTTTGGAAGTTCTTTTATATCGATTCCGGCTATTCTATCGTGGATATTGCTGCTAGTAGTCTTGGAAATACTAGTTGGGTCGCCCCACGTGTAGCTTAGCGTGATATACTCGGCCTTTTAACCAGGGTTGGATACCTCTAGCGAAGGTGACTGGGCTTTGTCCCCCACGTGAATGACGCGGGCCGGTAGAAAAGGAAGACGCTCCAACTTGACCCATTTCCCATCGATAAACTTGGAAGCACAACCAACGTGGTCTGATAAGCAGCCTTCGATCCAGGACTTTGCCATGAATCCGAGAGGATCCAAGATAGCTGCCACATTCCTGCTCTCGTCCATTGCCCTTAAATCGAACTGCATGATGTTTCCGTCTCTAATCTTTTCCAATACCCCGACCACGTGCCGATATCGGAGGAAGACGGGCCCCTTCGGCTGGAGTCTCCTGGGCCCAGCAACAGCTGTATCTTGTGGGCGGTTATGCACGGATAGAGACCAATACGGTACGATTTGGCAACCAGATCCTCGTAAACCGTTGCCCGTACGATAATAGAGCAAAGAGTATATCCTCGGGGGGCCTCGTGGCGGAAGTGGTTAGTTATATCCATCAAAAAGCCGTCGGGCCCTTTAGCTGGGAAGATGCGATTCCCGAAGTCGAGGCAGTGAGAGCAAAGACTATCCATTTTGATAAAACAGCTGGAGTGGTTATTGTGGCTCGATATTCCGTGAACATAATAGTTATTTTGAGGCGTGGTGGATGTGTGGGGCGTTCCTCCCGATGGCCCGTGCGTTAGATTGTTTGCACGCGAGCTAGCGACAGTGAGGCCAAAACAACAACTGTGCTGTCTGCGCCCCATGTCCCTGTTTGTAGGACCCCATCTCTTCCAGAATCTGAAAGATGGCTACCAATTTGCTATTATGGGGAGTTGGCAGCCCAAGCTTTCTTCCTTTTGCCGCTAGGTACCCGTTGATATAAGCAATCTCTGTCCTCCTTCCTGCCCGAACATCTTGGAGCATCGAGCTGGTATTTTCACCCGTGTTCTCGGCTACCGACAGCACCAGTTGCATTAGATCCAGATCGCCGACACCGCCGGTACGTTCTTCCGCCTCCGGGACAAGGTGGCGCACGACGCGGCCACTCTCCTCGATTAGTTCTTTGCGCAGCTTATCGTGCGTGGGCGCTAGGATCCCGCTGTTTTTACAGTTAAATATGACTGTAAGCGGGTTGATGACGGCATTAACAACGAGTTTTTGGACTTGAGCCTTGTGGAATTGCGTCGGGCCGACGAGCTTGGCCTCCAGTGCCGGGCATCGTAGGACTAAATCTGCAAAGGGATTGTCCTCGCCGATGGGGCCTGGAGCAGCGCCCACTTCGCCCAGGGTCAGGGATCCGGTGCCGGCATGAACGATGGAAAATGGCTCCCGATTGTAAACCCCGAAGCTACATATTCCAGCCCAGTACCGGGGGCGAGTACTCGGGTCCGGGAAGCAAAGTTTGGTCACCTCATCCAGTGCTCCCATCCCGTTCTGCAGGAAGAGAACATATGATGACGCGCCGAGCCGATGTTTGATTGGACCTATAGCTGATGCAGTCGCGTAGCTTTTCGTAGCCACAATGAGGCGATCAATTAGAGACTGAGACCGTCCTACCTCCTCTGCGGGGCGGCACGTCTCCGCGCCAAAGCCGTTGCTTTGCTCCTCGATCCCGTCGCTGGAAAGGCATCGGAGGACTTTTCCGGCTTTGTTCCAGTTTTGCACGGACGATTCTCTATGGAAGAGAAATGTGATTGGCGTGTTTGGACAGTTTAACCGGATAACGTGAGCGATGAATTTCCCCACATTGCCGACTCCGAGGATATGAATACCTGGACGGTTGGCGGAACTCATCCTGCGTCGTGTGCATGGTATAAGGGGCCGGGTGTGTTTTGCAAGGGGTATGAATAAGGACGTCGCTAGTTTTGGAGACGATGCGGACTTTTTAAGGGCGATCATTAGAGTTATTTACTGTTATTATAGGATGCTTAAATAAGCGGGGAAATAACTTGATCGATTAGTAATTCTTAAGTGGCTCGAAGATAAGCGGACGGGGCCGAATAACTAGTGAGGCCTATATTATTAAATGTTGTTAAATGTGGGAGGTTAAACTAGGTTACTTATAAGGGTGGCACAATAAGGTTAACTGGTAGTTGTGTAAGTGTTATTATTATATACTAGAAAGGCGTACGGGGAAGCTATTTTATAGGATTATTATTAAATATGGGAGGTTAAACTAGGTCCCTTATAAAGGTGGCATGATAAGGTTAATTGATAGTTATATATATTATTAATATATATTAAAAGGGCGTTGCAGTTAAGTTATTTTTTATCTTTATTATTACCCATATTACTCCGTATATACTTATAACTTATATATATAAATATACCTATTACGTATTTAATACGCAATAATATATTTAATGCATTATAATATACTAAATATTATAGGCCTACCTATATTACGATGTACGTACACAGCGGGCTAGCCGCGGGACTGATACGTATAAAATACTCTCCATAAATTACTCCCCCTCTTTGCCTTTCCTTCCTTCCCCTTTTCCCTTCCCACTTTCCGTAAATCGAATATATATATTATTATAATACCCATTATTACTCCTTAATATATTCTTAACCTATTATATATATTCGATTTTTAAATAATCCCTATAGTATAAGAATTCGAGTATAAAAGACCAAATTCTCGATTTTGTATGGGAAAGCCCGTGCTATTATTACCGGTAGTTTTAAAATAATCCCTATAATAATAAACCTTTATAACAGAGTTCTTATTATGAATTGGATAAAAAAGGTTGTTATACGTAGAAATAAAAAGCTGCTATCGTTATTAAAAAGCTATTATAGCGGGGAGTAGGTCTGATAACCTCGCTGTATGGTCGGTGTTTAAAGCCAAGCTGTTTGGTTTAATTAAACCTCCAGTTGCCTTTTTAAAAGTGGCAACGCTCCAGAAAATATAAATAATCCTGTATAGGATTATTCCTAAATGATAATATAATATTTAAAGGAAAATATAATATATTAAATAAAGGTTATATTTTATTAATTAAGCTTTTACCGCCATGGTTTATTACCCTCCCAAAAGTCCTATAAATCCCGGGGGTCCTTTTGGTCTTTTATATAATCCTGTACAGAATTACTCTAAGGCTCTAAAGTAATTATTTAAATAATTATACTGGGCGTAGGTTTTTAATATAAATATAAGGGGGAATATTTCCAGCACTATTATATTTTACCAACCTATAATAAAAAACAGCGTCCCGCGGTTTAAAAAACTTTAAAAAGAAATTCCTAATTTTTATAAATATTATAAATTTATTTAATTTTTACCTTCTATATATTATTAAATCCTTTTGTATAATAATTACGGGTTCCCGTTTTATTTAAATATAATTAAATAAAATTATATAACTTTAGTTTTATAAACTTTATTATACCTCGGTTTTAATTTCCCTTAAAGGGTTTATTTTAATTGGTAGTATTTAAACTGTACTTTAAACGATTTATAAAATAAAAAATAAAATATTTAGCCTTTTTCTTATACTGCTAAAAGCCAACCGGGCTTAAGGAGGCTTTCTAACCCTTTTTAATTAGCGGCGCTGGCCATACTTAATATTATAAGCCGTATTGCTTACCTTAACCATTTCCCTTTTCCGGGCTTTTTTTCTTGCCTTTTGTTTCATAGCCTTTGGCTTAATATTCCTATTAATAATAACCCACCCCGGGAAATTCTCGGTGTAGGTGGGTTATATATTAGGCCCGAGACGGGGTAAATAACGTTAAATAATATAAAGTTTAAGGTTTTCCGGCCGATAAGCCCTTTTCTTTACTAATATATAATATAAGGGCTTTTTAATGACCTCCTTTTTAAATATTTCGAAATTCTCATTTATTTTAACACTAAAGAACGGTTTATAAGTATTCATTATATACTTACTAATATTAATTGGTATGTAAGGTAAATTAAAATCGCGGCAATTATTTGAAAATAAAAGCCGCATATAAAAAAAACAAACCAATATTTAAGGGTGGTAATAAAGATAATAATTTCTAATTAATGAGGGATTTATATATAATAAAACGTGCAAAGGGTAAAAAGAATAAAGGGGGGGGATATAACGGTTGGTTAAATTAATCCGATAAATTAAACTTTTGCCTTAATAATATCTACTTTTCACTAAAAGATTTATAAGGGTGTAGCGGGGAATAGGTCTGATAACCTCGCTGCATGGTCGGTGTTTAAAACTAAGCTGTTTGGTTTGGTTAAACCTCTAATTACCTATTTAAAAATGGTAACACTCCAAAAAACATAGGATAATCCTGTACAGGATTATTTTTAAATAATAATATAATATTTAAGGGAAAATATAATATATTAAATAATAATTATATTTCTATAATTAAGTTTTTACCGCCATGGTTTATTGCCTTTCCAAAAGTCCCATAAATCCCGGGGGTCCTCCTGGCTTTTTATATAATCCTGTACAGGATTATTTTAGGGCTTTAAACTAGTTATTTAAGCAATCGCGCCGGGCGCCGGTCTTTGATACAAATGCAGCGGGGAATACCTCCGGCACCGTTATATTATTACGCCGTACACATTTATAAGTTATATATATAAATATACCTGTTACGTATAAAATACGCGATAATGTATTTTACGCCATAATATATTAAATACGCGATAATGTATTTAGTATATATTGGCGCCGTAAATACGCAGTGGTGCAGTTAATACGCAGTAATGGCGTATCGAACACGCAGTGGCGTATCTGATACGCCCCTTTAGGTATATATATATATATATATATATAAGGCTGGTCGCTTAATCGTAATTTGGTGGGTAATTCCATTTGGAAAAAAGGTATGGGAGAAACCGGTAAAAACCATACCATTATTATATTTTATATTCCTTGGCCGGTATAAAAAAGTATAATATAGGGAAGAAAATCTTTTACCATTTACCTTATTTTATATTCCAATTAATATATTAAGTTGTTTTAAAGGTATACTCCTCGTAAAATAGTTAAATAGTAATTAGGTTATTTATAAGGTCCTATAATAAGACCTTTTAGGCTTATTTATACATCTTTTAATATGTAAGGTTTTATATGTTATAGCCTTTTTGCGCCTTTTTAGAGTGTTCCTATAGGTGTTTAGTAAAATGATTTATATGGGGCAGACATTGGCCTAATAAAATAGTTCTATTTTCCCATAATTCTTAATATAAACTATTATTATAATGTAAAAATGGATAGTTATTATATACTGTATTGGTATTTGCCTTAATTCCTGGTTTTTTATCCGTACTATATTGGTATTTCCTAAATGGTGGAGTAAGGGGGAATTAAAAAATAATCGTTTTATAGGTATAAATAAGTTATAAAGGTATATAATAAGGGATATTATAACGGCTGTATATTTTTACAATAACCTTATTTCGAGATTTATAAAAAATTGGTGCATTATAAGGCTTTGATTGGCCGAATGCTTATAGGCCATATAGCTTTTTAAAACTCCCATAATTTCTTTCTATATAATAGAAACTCCTTTATAATATTAATACTTTTTATTATAATAATACTTTTTTAATAATTAAACACCTTTTCTAAAAATAACTTATTATTTTATTACCTTATTCTTTTATTTTTTTAATACTTAACAATTCCCATTTACCTTAATTATTATTATTATAATAACCGCAGTAATATTTCAAAATATATATAATCCTTTTTAATATTTTATTAATACCTTTAAAGATTTTTACTAGGAACTTATTAAATTTATCTTAATCCGTATAATTAACGAGCTGGATGATTTATTTTAATTAATTATTAGGGATATATTTTTACCTTTTCCGGATATTATTACTAGGCCTGGTGCTAAAACTGGCGGAGGTGGTTTTTTTTTATAAAAAAGGGACCAGCCTTTTATAATACCACGCCGTTATATTTTTTAAAGAATAAGGGGGGGAGGCTTTTAATAATAATAGAAAAGGTTTTGGGAAAACGGGGGAGCAAAGGCGTCCTGCCTTTTTTAAAGGAGAAAAAGTTAAAATTATAAGTATTTTTATCAGTACCCTTGGCATTATTTAAAAATTAACTTATATCGCCCTAGGTCTTTAAAAAAAGGACCATTATTTATTTGGTATACCGGCTAAGGAAATTAAGCATATATTGGTGGCCGGTCGCCCTTTTACGGCCCCTTACGCGCGCTGCCTCGCCATCGCCAAGGCTTATAAAAATAAGCCGGGTTTAGTCTTTTATAATTAATAAATTATAAATAATAAACGTATTATTAAATGCGTTAATTATATTAATATTGGGAAGTGCACCTTTTATAAAAATTATAACCGTATTACGATGGGTTATTTAAAATACCCTTAATATTATACCCGTAATATTTTCCAGGACCCTTAATAGGCAGCCGATTTTAATAATATTAAAAGGTATAATAATACTATATAAGAGGGTATGTTTAAAATTTGAAAAAATAAAGGGGAGAACCCTTTTATAAGCACCAATAATAATAATACTGCGCCTGCCTTTATTTTTTCGTCGTTTATTAAAAAGAAAAAGCGCACCGCTGGCGGGGCGGTATTAATAAAAAAAGATTAATTAGACGTTTTTAAGCTTTATATGGCCACACTCGCGGGTAAGGTTAAGGATTTCAAGGTAAAGGTTAGGGAATTAAAAAAGAAAAGAAGGGAAATAAAAGAGGAGCTTAAGAAGCTAAAATAGGAAAACCGAAAGCTTTACCGCCTTTAATTTTATAATTTATTTCGCCGCTATTTTAAATCTGCCTTATAAAACTATTAATCTTTATATTTTCGTGTATTTTTAATTTCCGTTATACTTAATAATATATACCTATAATGGCCGTAATAGCCTTTATTTTAAATTTAATGATTATTTAATTTGCTTTTTAATTATTATATTAATTCCCATTTTCTTAAAATATTATAATACGGTTATTTAATAAAAATTGCGGAGCTTTACTTATAAAATTCTCGCTAATAATTTAATAGGTCCCTCGTATTAACCTTATTATTTTTTTATAAAAGATTTATAAATTAATTATTACCTTATTTATAGTAAAATTATAAAAACGATTAATATTTAAAATATAAAAAATTTAAAGTATAAAAACATTAAAATACAAATAGGTTATAAATAAACTTATTATTTAAAACTTATATGGTAAACTGCTTATTTTGGCTTTTTTTTAATGGAGGATTCTCTAGGCCTTAGGATTAGCTCAAGCCTTTCCCTAAATAAAAAAAACAACCGTTATTATAAAGGCTTGGTAAAACTATTTATAAGGATTTTCGCATTTAAAATATATATTATATTTAATATTTTTTTGGCCATTTCCTACTTTAACCAATAATTATATATATTTATATGGCGGAAATAAATTAAAAAACGGCCGTACTCCTTTATAATAAAACGAATCATTTATATATTATTATATTAAATGCAAATGCTTTCGAATAAAAGCTTAATCCCTTGTCCTTTAATTATACAATTAACGTATATCGAGTTTCTTAATACCTGGAAAAGCGTTAATAATTCGGCTTTTACTAAAATAAAAATAACCGTATTTTATTTATTAAAGTATTATATAATTAGGCCTCCGAATAAACAAATGGTATACGCCTGGGTACTTTTACGGTTTAAAAGGTTATCGGTAAAAAAGGTATTATTAAATATTTTTAAATTATATACGCCATTAAATTTTAAGCATTAATTAAAATTATGGAAAAAATAATTAAGTATACGATCCGCCGTTTTAAAATATACTGGCCCTGGATTTATTAGGAACCTGGCCAATTATACCGTTATATATATAATATTAAGGCGTATAATAATCGTAATATATATTAACGATTTAACCTTTTTTAATATTTACGGATTTGCGCTAAAGTAATAATTCCCTTATAAGCAATTAACCGTTTTAATCCTCTTCAAATAATAAGTTTATTATCCGATTCCGCTAATCGATAAATCTTTTAAATATAGGTGGCCTGCAAAAGCCAAAGTAGGCGTTTCTTACGATCGCGGATAATTTTAATACCTAAAAACCATTTAAGGTTATTTCCTCTAATAAAGGGAAAACGCTTTTTAAATTCCTTGCCTAATTATAAGGCTTTAATCCTCCTTTCCTTTAAATATATTAATATAAAATCATCCATACAATAAAAAATTATTAATTTATTTTTAATTATATAATAAGGTTTATTAAGAATAGGCACGAAACCTCGCTTAATAAGTTTTTTAATAAAGGTGTCCTATTATAATTTGGGTAATTTGCGTAATCCATATATGGCCTTTTAAAGTTTAAGGATATAATTATAGGTTTTATGCCCTGGCGCCATACGTATATAAACTGGTTCGCGTAATATGGTTTAAACAAATGTATTAATTATATTATATTGGGTTATATTTAAATCGTAATATACGGCTATAATAATAATTATACGGAAATTTGATATAATTAATATAACGGTATATATTTCTTTAAAGCAATATTTCGCTTTTTAATCTCCTTTAATAATAAGGCGTGCCTTATATTTAATTAAATATCCATTAGGAGTAAATTTATAAATGTATACTTATATATAATTTAATATTTACGCGTAATATAAAATATTTATAATTAAAATTTGGTCCTAAATATACGCTATACCGTGGCTTTTAAAATAAAGCCTTTTTATTTATTTAAACTTTTCCATTATATTATACTTAAAATAATCGCGGAAAAACCGTAAAGGTGATTTTAATATGCTTTTATGAATTGGTAATTTAAATTTAACCTTTTTGCAAATATTCGCTCGTTTAAAAATTTAGGTTTTAGGTGGTAATATAAAAGCTCCTTATTTAATTATTCGATAGCGGTTTTTTAATATTATAATTTGGCCGCCAATTAGAATAACTGGGTATACGATTATATTTACCAAAAATGTATATTCCCAGGGCTGGAGCTTTTTACCGTAATATTCTCCATTATTCTTTTTGGTAATTATAAAGAAGGCGGTAAATATTAAGCTTAAAGGTATTTAAAAAGGTGTAGGAAATAATTTAAAGCCCGATTTTATATATTTATATAAATTATCCATTACGGCTATTAATTTAATACTTTATAATTCCCTAATAATATTGTAACGGTGCCGGAGGTATCCCCCGCTGCATTTGTACTAAAGACCGGCGCCCGGCGCGATTGCTTAAATAATTAGTTTAAAGCCTTAAAATAATCCTGTATAGAATTATATAAAAAGCCAGGAGGACCCCCGGGATTTATAGGACTTTTGGGAGGGTAATAAACCATGGCGGCAGAAACTTGGTTATGGAAATATAATTATTATTTAATATATTATATTTTTCCCTAAATATTATATTATTATTTAGGAATAGTCCTATATAGGATTATTCCATATTTTTTGAAGTATTACCGCTTTTAAATAAGTAATTAAAGGTTTAATTAAACCAAACAGTTTAGTTTTAAATACCAACCATATAACGAGGTTATTAAACCTATACCCCGTTATATTTTTTAAAGGTTTAACCAGAATTTATAAATTTAAGTTTTGGTAATAAGCCTGCGTTTTTTTAGGCTTAAAATCCGAGAAATTCCTTTACCATTCTTTCCTTTTAATTAATTTGGGTTAATGGTTATAATCAAGGAATAATACTGTACGGGATTATATTAATAAGCGTAAATAGAAATCCGCGAAAATTATTACGCCAAGGTAAAAGAACCCTTTTACGGTATACCGGTAAGGAGTTCGTAATATTTACGCTGCGAGAAGCGGAAACGGATACTTATATTATAATAAAGCTAAAGACCGATTAATACGCCGCGTTATAAAAGCCTAAAAAATCGTATAAATTATATTTTTTAAAGGGGGCAGTTTTTTTTTTATAATGGTAAAAGCGTAATATCCGGTTAAAAATAAATTACCCCTTAAATAAAATAAGCACGATAAATTAAGGGTAGTAATAAATAAAGTTAGGTAAATTTATATAATATATAAAGTTTAAAAGCCTTTTAAAAACCAACCACCTATATTTTAAATAATTTATTATTACGGAAAAACCAGGGAATATGTTTTCGAAAAGAAAAAATAATATAAAAGCTTTGCGGCGTTATGGGATTACCCTGGTAATATTATAAACCTATAAGGATTAAAGCCAAGTAATAGGAATTCGATTTTAAAATGGGCCCGGTGCCGATTAAAAGCGCGTATATAATCGCAGTGGGAAGGTTAAAAAAGGATTAGGCTTTAAATATTAAATAAAACTGTACACTTTAATTATACCCTTATAAATAAAATAATAAAGGCTAATAAGTAATTAAACCCTTATTATATTACGGAAATCCGGCGTAAAGCTAAGGCGCGATATAATAAAGAAGCCTTTATTTGCTCGATTATAAAAAGTGTAAAGAAAGGAATTATTAAAAGTATTAATACGCATAAAAAAAAGCAGGATTATAGTCTTATTATTAAATAAAAGGAGCATTTTTATAAGGCCAGTTTAAGCTCCAAGGGTATTACGATTATAAAGGATCTTAAAAGCTGCGTAGCGGAGGGGCGATTTACGTAATTCCGATTAAATTTAAAATAAAGGGGAAAATAATAAAAATGCCCTTATATTATTAAAAAAAATTCTAAAAAAAGGGATAATTAAGGCTGGTTAAAGTTACCGCGGAAGTTTAGGGGCTGAATAAGGCGCCCCTAAATTGGCCCGTATTATAATCCTACCTATGGTTATAAAGAAAATCCCAAAAGTTATGTAATAAAGGGATAATTTATATAATTCCGGTTAAGGGGATAATATCATTAAGGTGGAGATTATAAAGGTATTTTAAACCGATTCGGGAAGAAGTAAGCAGAGTTAAATAGTATTAGTATTTTATTTATAGGCAGAAGGGAGGAAGTATATAATAACCGGGCTTGGTTTATGGGGGCTTAGAATGGTTGCGAAAAATCCCAAAAGCTATATAACGGAAGGATGATTTGTGTAATCCCGGCTAAAATCCCATAAATAAAAAATAGGAATTATGGAGTACCTTTACCGCTTCTTAAAGGGTATAAAAAAAGGAAAGATTAAAGCCATTAAGCGTTTTAAAATATAGGGGAAAATAAATACCATTTATTATAATTATTAAGTTATTTTTCGAATAAAGGCCTAACCCCCCCCCCCCCCACCGTTTCCTAGGTTAAGTCTTATTTTCTATTATTAATATTAAACCCCGTGCCCAATTTAACGAATATTAGGGAAAATATTGTTTAAAGGGCTTAAAAGAATATAAATCGCCCGTTTAAATTAAAATCGATCCCCTTTTAAGAAATCTGGTATAAGGGTAATCCTATATAGGCCTTACCAAAAAAAAGAAAAGAGAAATCTTAAGAACCAAACTTATTTGGGAAAAGTTTAGGGGTTTTACGCTTTATTATAATCGGACCGTAATTAAAGGGAAACGTGGTAATTATAATAATTTATAAATTATAAACGCCAAACTTTTAGGCTCCCACCCATGGAACTATGGTTAATCCCCTATCCCCTTTAAGGGCGCCTAATTTCTTTTACCCAAAAAAGCGGCCAAAGGGGGGGGATAAATATACGGTAAGGAAATTATGGAAGATTTAAAGTTTAGGGGAAAATAAGGTAAGGCCTTTTAGCCTAAATAAATTAGCCAATATTACGCCGGCCTTATAAAAAGCCGGCAAACTAATAATTATCAAAAGCGGACCAATTGGTAATAAGGAATAAGGTAATTAAGAAAAATGGTAAAGCGGTATGCTTACGAAGCCTAAAATCTTTTAACGTAAGGCGCGGAACGCAAAGAATAAGACCTATTGGGGCCCCAAAAGGATAGCATTGATACCCGAAAAATAGGAAAATAATTATTAAAAAGGTTATATAAATTTCCTATTCGAATTATAAAAATCCCATAATTATATTTAAAAGGCCTAAAAAGCATTATTATTACCACCATTTTTAATTTTAAGGGACCGTTTATAATTTTCCAACCTAGGGCTAAGGAAAAATAATCCTATACTGTATTACCTTTTAAAAACCTGTTTAAATCCTAACTTTTATAATCTTTTCCATTTTTTATATATTCTTTTATTTTTGAAAAAATTATTCCATTATTTAAATTTATTATATTATATTTTTAAGGTAAGGCGCGGTAAAGGCTTTTTTACCAGAATATTATTATAATAAAGGAAAGTAAAAAACGCCTTATAAATAAGCCTTAGGCTTAAGAATAATTTCCGAAAGCGGAAATACCCGAAAGCATTAATAAAGTTTAAACCTTATCACGTAAACGAAAAGCCGAGCAATTATCTTTTAACCCTCCCTTATTTAAAATCCCGCTATTAAGAATTCTTATTATACCAATACCCCGGGCAAAATATAATACGAATATTTTTCCGATATTTTAAGGAATAAAATAAATATTATTCCCCGGCCAGTTTATAAAAATAATATCCAGTACTGGTTAATATAATCCTTATAAAATAAACTAATATATTTGTAAAGGGCTGAGGTTACGTTAAGGAGCAACGGTGAGTGCCACAATAGTATGTATATTCGATTTACGGAAAAGGGGGGAGGAAGGAAAAAAGGGAGGAGGAATATAAGCAGGGGAAAGTGGTTTATAGGCAGCGTCTTATACGCATTAGTCCCGCGGCTAGCCCGCTATATACATAGGTAATAATATAGGTGGGCCTATAATATTACCCCTTTTTTTATCCGTTCCGATATTTGGTAATAATACTGCGCGTATATTCCCTTATGGCGTGATTATATACCGGGGCCCGTAATTTAAATATTTTCCGCGGTCCCGCCTACGTAAAGCGTTCGCTGCGAACGCCGTGTGTAAATATTATAAGGGCCATTTTTCGGCCGCCTATTACTCTCTCCCCATCCTTTATTATAATAATAACCGTAAATTGCCCCCCCCCCCTATTTTCTTCCCCTTTTATTTATTGCCTCCCTTAGCGCCCGGAAGGGTGCCGAGCACCCTTTTGGGTATTTTACGCTTAAAACGGCGGCGTTACGGGCTCTGGGTATTAATCTGGTATTATTTGGGATTTCTTCCGGCCAAATTTAATTTAAATTTTTATTAATAAATTCCCATGGTTTTTTTTTCGTTCCGGACCCGTTATATAGGCGGTGGTTAAGACCGGTATAATACCTTTCCCCGGAAACTTTTAAATTTATAATAATTGTGAAGGGCTGAGGTCACGCTAAGGAGCAACGATAAGTGCCATAATAATATATATATTCGATCTACGGAAAAGGAGAAGGGAAAAAGGGGGGACAGGCTTGGGATGGGGGGGCATGGTTTATAAGTAATTTCTTATATATAATGGTCCCGCGGTTAACCCGCTATGTATACGCTGTAATATGGATAGGCCTATAATATACTTTTTTTTTTACCCGCCCGGCTCCGTGGCGGTGGCGCCGCGAGCGCGATTATTTACGGTAAGATTATATATTGCGCCCCGTAATATGCGTATTTTTCCGCCGCCGCCTTCGCTTATGTGGAGCCCTTATTGCGGCCGTTATATATAATGGTTATAAGGGCCATTTCTCGGCTGCCTATTATACTCTCCCTAACCTTTACCATAATACTAACCGTAAATGCCCCCCCCCCCCCCAAAATCCCCCCCCCTCCTTTTTTTACCTCCCTGGGCGCCTGTATGGGTGCCCAGTATCCTTACGGGTATTTTGCGCCTTAAACGGTGGTTTTGCGGGCTTTAAGCGCTAACCCATTATTATTTAATTTTTATCCCGGCCAGATTTAATCGAGATTTTTACTAATAAATCCTTGTGGTCCTTTTTTCGCTGTGTATTCGTTATAATAACGGTAATTAATGCTTATATAATGTTTTAAAACGCTTAACCCTTCACCCCCGGCTTAGGTGGTTCCGGGCCGGCCTTTCCGGTATTATACCGCTCCCCTCCCCGCGGTGGTGGCGCCGCGAAGCCGGCGGCTTATAAAAGCGTTATTACTTATGCTCTTATTATTACCAAGGTATATTATGGTCCCCTTGCCTATCTTACCCCCGTGGCGGTATTAACCCGCTGCGTATAATAAAAGGCTTTTATTTTTTATACTAGCCCTACCAAAAAAACAAAAGTTATTAAGGTATATAACCCCCGTCCCGACGCGCGGTTATTGCGGTCCACGGTTAATCGGTGTAGGATATTTTTATTAAAGCCAAGCGCGATAAGCCGTATAAAGCCTATATTTATTATATTGCCAATTTTTCTACCCATCGTTATTATAACCAATTTGGTAAAATCCCCCCCTTAGGCCTCCTTGGTGGGCCGCGGTTAATTCGGTATTAATTTATAAGGCGAGGCGTTGCTTATTTTTTATGCTTTAAGGGTAATTATACCTGCAGTATTATAAATAATAAAGGGCGTTTATGGTGGCCGCCTTCCCGGGTAATTTATTATTAATCCGCCCCTTTAATATTTCGATATTTCCAATATTAAAGCTATTATTACCGCTTTTATTATTACCGTAAAAATTAATACTCCCCGTGGTAATTTTACCGTAGGTCCGCCCCGGCTCCGCTGCGTGCCCGCCCTTATTAACCCTTAGGTTAGGCCTACCAATAATTTGATAATAAAGCCATTTGCCGTATTAACGCGGGGTATTACGCCGGCTCGGCGCCGGCTGCCCCTACCGCGCCCATTATTAACGCAATACTTACGCCTGGATAAGCTACCTCCCTTATCGAATTTATCGGCCGCCTAATTACGGTGGGAGAGGAGCTTCTCGCCCTTTTACAAGTCCGTATATATTCCGACCTCTTCCCTTTTTTTTACTGCGTATCCGCTAATAAACCTTTACTAATCCCCCTAACTTCCTGCTTCCCCGTCGCCCCTTATCGATATTATATCCTTCCCCGGATAAGCGCCCCGCCCCCGCGGCGGTTTTAATGCATTTAATAATGGTGCCGGGTCCGCTAATTAATTATTACGCTTAAGATATCGGTGCGGTATTATATATAGGGCGCTGCGAATTTTTCCTTTATTTTTTTATTTTTACCATATTACTACGGGTGCTTTTACGCCTAGGGTTTAATCCCTTTAAATCTCCACTCCATTTTATTACCAAATTATTTTTTCCGCTGTATTAATACTATTAATTTTAAATGTAATTTGGCCTATGCGGGGCTATTATAGGTTACCGCATTGCCGAAGCGTTATTCGTAGCGGTTTAATGCCGCTGTATTTGCGAGCTGGGATAAGGGTTCCCAGGTTAATTTGGCCTAGCCCTGCCATTTTATTAATACTTACCTAATAACGCGGCGACCCCGCTTTTAGGTCCGCGCTCGAAATACGTTTTTTACCGTTTACTTATTATTATTTATTCCTTTATTCCGAATTGGTGGGGATTATATATTATTTTGGGTTTGGGACGGTAAGGGGTTATAATTGGCCCGTTATAAAAGGTTTACGTGGAAATGCGGGTGGATATTTAAGGGCGTATTTAGCTTTATTATATATAAGTTTATTACCCCCGTAATCGTATATTTGGCGTGGAGCCAATTTAATTTACGCAAGGGCCGCGCGGTGGCTATATTGCGCAGGGAAAGCCATACTTTATTGCCTACCTCGAACCTTTTTACGGGGGAGCGGTATTTATTCGCTATATCCTTATATTATTATTATATGGCCGCTGCCGCCGTTTATACTTATTCGGTGGCCTCCTTTAACCGTTCTAGGAATTGCTTTACGCATTTCCGCGGCGTTTTTTTAAAGGGCCTTAGGTTATTACGTTCCGCTATAAGTATTACGTGGTACCCGTGCGTAATAAAAAATAAATTAAGGCCGATTAATAATAAATCGCGGTTATTAATGGTTAATTACGCTGCCGATAAAAGCCCGGGCTAGTTTAATTGTTTTATTAATACGAATATTTATAAAAAATGCTAAACCTTTTGGTTCGTTTGCTTAATTACGCCGTCGGTTTAAAGGTGGAACGCGATTAATAACCGTTATATTATACCTATTAACTTATATAGGCGCTACCAAAAATTACCTACCTAATTCGACCCTTTATTATTTATAATCGCTTTAGGGAATTTATGGAAATATTAAAAATATTATATAAATCTTTTAGTATATATCTCCGCCGTTATAAATATTATGGTTTTTAAAATTACGCCTTTATAAAGGCGGTCGGTAATTATTATTAGGAAGCGGGGGTTATACGGGTCCGCGGCGGGGAGGTTTATTATAAAATCCACGAATATTTCGCCCCAAAAACGGTCCGCTATTAGGAGTAATTTTAATAAGCCTTTTTTTTGGTTTCTTTATACGGTGGTCCTGCCGTATATATTATAATTGCGTATAAAACGGCGTATTATACGGGTTATACCCGGTTAAAAATAATTACGGAATAATATTATTATTATTTTGTCGCATCCCGGGTGGCCGGTAATTATAAAATTATGCGCCCTTTAAATAAGGGCTATTTATAATTATTCCCACGCTGGTATCCCGCGCCGGTCCCTAAAGCGCAAATATCCCTTAGGTTTAAGGGAGCATTCCATAATAAAAACCTTTATTTTTATACCCGGGGGGAACGCTTACTCCCCTTTTTTAATTACCTTCCGTATAATCTCGTATTAATTATTATATTATACCGTTACGGACCATAATTCCTGGAGCTCGGCGTCCTTAAATGGCGGGCTCGGGAGGGTTCCTATATTATATATGGCCGCCGGTAGTTAATCGTTTTAAACCAATTAAAAGTTACGGCCGGCGAGGCGTTCGTTTTTTTCCCCCTTCGGTATATTTTGGTCCCGCCGTAATAATGCGTCGGGCATTAAAAATAGCCGGCCGGGGCGGAATTTTAATTAGAAACGGTATCGATATATTTGCTTTTACCAGCGGATTTGGCATTCCGATAAGCACCTTTTAATTATAAAATACCGTAGATTATTATAATCCGAGCGTACCTGGAATACGCCGGCTATATTACGGAATTCTGCGTTTTATACCTTTATATTTTTTATTATAATTAGAAGTTCCTTATTATAAATATTATAATTATATTCGGCGGGTATTAACCGCTGGGAAAAAAAGGCCACGGGGCGTAATATTCCCGCTTTGCTTTATTAAAAAAGGCAGGAGCCTATTACCCACCCCGAATTATTAATTTCCAGAATCGTTTCCGCCGCCGGGTCGAATTACGCCAATACCGGGGGGGCCATAAATACCCTTTTTAATCGTTAAAACGCTTCGGATTTAATAGGGCCCCAATAGAACCCTTTTCCCTTTTTAAAAAGGGCGGAAAGCGGGAGTTTTAAATCGGAAAACTGATCGATGAATTCCCTATAAAAGTTAATAAAGCCTAAAAAGCCGCGGACCCCTTTTACGGTTATGGGCTCCTTCCATTTACGTATAGCCCGTAATTTTTCCGGGTCGGCGCGTATCCCCTTTTTTATTATTATAATAAACCCAAGGTATATTATTTTTTTCGCTATAAAAATATACTTGGCTGGGTTTAATTGGAGGCCTATATTGCGGAGCTTTTTTATAATTTGGCGGACCTTTAATATATGGTTTTATTTTATACCGTTTAAATAAACCAGTATATTGTTTATATACGCCGTATAAAATATATTAAGAAATTCGCGTAATATATTATTAATATATTATTAAAACGATATTCCCGCGCCGCTAAGGCCGAATGGGGTTACCGTTTATTTATATAGGCCGAAATAAATTCCGAACGTTATTTTCCATTTATTCCTATGGCGAACGCGTAATTTATAATAGGCGGTTTTAATATTTACCTTGGTAAACCAACGCGTTTTGGCCAGGGTTTGTAATATTTTATAAATAAACGGTAAGGGGTAGCGGTCTTGGCGTATAACCGCGTTTAATCCCTTATAATTATAATAAAAACGCAACCCGCCCCCCGGTTTTTTAATAAAAAATACCGGGGCGTGTGCGGGGGAGTTATTGGCCCTTATATAACCCTTATTAAATAGTTCCATTAGGGTTTTTTATAGGACCAGTAATTCCTCCCTCGATATACCGTAAATCGGACCCCATAATATTTGCGGGTCCTTTTTTTTGGTATTTTTTATTAATTTTATTACGTGGTTTGCGGAATCGCGGTGGGGTGGTAACGCCTATTCTTTATCGGGTTCGAATATATTTTCCAGCCCTTTTAATTCGTTAGGTGGCCGGAATAATTTGGCCATTAATACCTTTAATTATTTATTAATATTATATAAGAATATTACGAATAATATTAGGTCGTTTGTTTTTGTTTTATGCGCCATGGTATATAAGGAGGCGATATTAACCAATTGCGTATTCGTTAGGACGGCGCCCCTTAATCCCTTTTCCTTTATAAAAAAGTTCGCCCTACCAATATAAATCCGCTTTTTTACCGTTTTATATACGACCGCTTCTTTTTTATACCACGGTTTACCCAATATTACTGGGTATAAAAGATTCGGAATAGGGTAATAAAAATAACGCTAAAAGTACCCGTTAATATTAATATTTATGTATACCGCCTTTATTATTATAATTTTTCGCTACGCGGGTAACGCGGACGCGTATATTAATACCCTGGCGGGTATTGGAATACATGGGAGGCGGAGTTTAATAATAAGGGAATTATAAATCGCGCCGTAATATAGGCACCCGTTATTAATAAAAGCGTTGGTAAAATGAATCCCATTTAAATAAACGTTTATTAAAAAAGGGGTGCCGTTTATCCGCTTTATTCCCTTTATTATTTCGCTCCGCGTTGGCGGCTTCTGGGCACGCTTACGCCCAAAAGCTATTCTTTTAATTTTTCTTCCCCTTCGTCCTCGCTTAATGCCCCCGGGTGGGGCGTTATGCCCACGGTATTAATCCGGCCTTTTTTGGCTGGCTTGGCCGGGATTAATTTACATTTTAAAATAAAGTGGTTATTAAATTTACACCGAATATATTAGCCTTTTTTACGCCGGCGCTTTATTTTAATTGCGGTTACCCATTTGGCGTAATGTGGTTTATCCTTTAATTTAAAACTTATGGCGTTTACCCCTAATATTAAGGTATTCGGGTCCTTTTAGGAATACGATTGGTGCATTATTAATGTATTATTTTTACCTTTACCCAATACCGAGTCCAGGCGAAATATAATATTGGTAATTATACGAACCCATTTTTGGTAGGAATTAAAAAGGTAAACCGATATTAATATTAGGCGGAGGCGCTGGTATATTGTTTTATTTAATAATATAAGCTTAATGGAATTATCCCATACGGCGCCCCCTGCGTTTATTAGAAATTATTCGAATCGGGAATAAAAGGCTGGGAACGATTGCCTTTTTCCTTAATGTAAGGAGTGGAGCTTTTTCGCCGCTTATTCGTAATTATTAGGGTCCCCGAATACCGTTTTTAGGTATATAATAAATCGCGCGGGATTTCAGCCTATTAATTTGCCTTTATTGTAAAATATTACGATAAAGGTTTTCGGCTTATCCTTTAGGCAGGTATTAATACCGTACCATAAAAACGCATCGCCCCTAATAAGGTTTTAATCCAGGATTAATTTACATTCGATTTCGACCCGAAATGCCTTTTATTTTATTTTATCGCCGTCGAACTTTACCGGCCAGGGGAGCTGCCTCCATTACGGGACCGTTATAACCGGCGGGCTATAGTTTATTAGGGCGGGCGGCGCTTAATGCGCCGCCGAGATCCGGGTATCGAGGGCCGCAAGCATTTAAGTTAGGCGTTTTTCCATATTATTTAACTCGGCGGCGGACTTATTATTAACGGCCGTAAATGCCCGGGTTATTTCCTGGTAAATAAGCAGTATTACCGCCTTGGGGAGGGATTATTATACTTATCCGCCGGCGGGAGCCTGGTTATTTTTATTCGGGTTATTATTTATAATAAAGGCACTATAGGGTGGGTGCGGGATAAAGTATGGTAAGGGATTACCTAAGAATCGAATATATATAAAGGGCTAAGGTTATATTAAGGAGTAATAATAAGTGCCATAATAATATATATATTCGATTTACGGAAAAGGAGAAGGGAAAAAGGGGGGACAGGCTTGGGATGGGGGGGCATGGTTTATAAGTAATTTTTTATACGTAACGGTCCCGCGGCTAGCCCGCTGTGTGTACGCTGTGATATGGGTGGGCCTATGATAATAATAAAGGCTTTGCGCCGGCTTTTCCAATACCGCGCGGTTTTTCCCCTCGGGGCGGCGGCGCCGTAAAACCGGCGGCTTATAAAAGTATTACTGCCCGTACTTTTATTATTACCAAGGTATATGGCCCTTTTTCTATTCCGCCCACGGGGTATTATTAACCCGTTATAAATAATATAAGGCCCTTATTATATATATTAATCTTATTAAAAAGGCCAAAATTACCCGGGTATATTACCTTTTTCCGGTACATAATCGCTGCGTTTTTAAAATTAATTAAAATAAAATATTATTATTAAAGCTAAGCGTAATAAACCATATAAGGTTTATATTTATTGTATTATTAATAATACTACCTATTATTATTATAATTAATCCGGTAAAAGCCCTTTTGGCCATTTTAATAAATCGCGGTTAATCCGGTATTAATTTATAAGCCGAAATATTATTTATTTTTTATATTTTAAAGGGAACCATATTTATAATACCGTATATATTAAAAAATATTTATGGGGTTCCCTTCCCGCGGGGAATTTATTATTAATCCGGTCCGTTAATATTTCGATATTTTTAATATTAAAATTATTATTATTATTTTGGTCGCCATTATTAAAATTAATAATTCGTATAATAATTTTATTATAAATCCGCTCCGGTTTTATTATATATATATCTCCGCTAATTTTAAAATTAGGTTTACCGTTAATTTAAAGATAAAGTTATCCATTATATTAATACGGGGTATTATATTAATTTGGCGCCGGCCACGCCGGCCGCGCCCATAATTGGTATAATATTTATATTTAGGTAAATAATATTTTTTATAAAATTTATTAAAAGGCTTATTATTATTAATTAAAAACTGCTCGCTTTTTTATAAAACCGCGTACATTTGGCCCCCGCCCCGTATTTATTAGGGGACCATTATTAATTTTCCCCTTAATTCCCCGCTCCTTTATTACCATTTATTAATATTATTTCGCCCCC
Source organism: Zalerion maritima (assembly GCA_022664585.2). Taxonomy (NCBI): domain Eukaryota; kingdom Fungi; phylum Ascomycota; class Sordariomycetes; order Lulworthiales; family Lulworthiaceae; genus Zalerion; species Zalerion maritima. The sequence continues at coordinate 3,601 of JAKWBI020000176.1, read as the reverse complement.
CGGGTAATATGCTTAATTATTTTATAACGATTCCGTTAATTTCGATAATGGCGTAAAGTTTAAAATAGGCCCGGCGGTTTAGGTTTTTACGGTTAATATTAAACGGTAATTTATTATTATATAGGCCCGCTGCGGGGCCGCTTAGTTTTTATTAATGCCCGCCCCCCCCCCTCGCCCATAATATTTTCTTTTCCTTTTTTTTTTTTTTTTTTTATATATATTATACCATTGGTATATTAAACGCCGGGGGGGCATACCCCCCTTTTTTATTTAACTTTTACCTTATTATTATACTCCGCGCTTCCCGTTATTTTATTATGGTTTATTTTACGCGAAATTTTACTTATATAAGGCTATTATAAATTACCGCATTACTAAAATACTTTTTATAATAGTTTAATGCCGTTATTTTTATATTTTAGGCTAATGGTTTTTAAATTAATTCCGCCTAATCTTACCATTTTATTAATATTTACCTGGTGGCGCCGTAACCCCGCTTTTATATTTATACCTTAAGGATTTCCTCCATATATTATTTCTTTTTTCTTAATTTATTACCTTAAATTAATAATAATTATGTATTATTCTGGATTTGGAACGGTAAAGGGTTATTGCTGGCCCGTTATAAAAGATTAATATGGAAATGGGGATAAATATTTAAGGGCGTATTTAATTTTATTATATATAAGTTTATTACCCCCGTAATCGTATATTTGGCGTGGAGCCAATTTAATTTCCGCGAGGGCCGCGTGGTGGTTATATTGCGCAGAAAAAGCCATACTTTATTACCTACCTCGAACCTTTTTACGGGGGAGCGGTATTTATTTGCTGCGTCCTTATATTATTATTAAATGGCCGCTGCCGCCGCCTATACCTATTCGGTGGCCTTTTTTAACCGTTCCAGGAACTGCTTTACGTATCCCCGCGGCATTTTCTCGAAGGGCCTTAAATTATTACGCTTTATTATAGGTATTATATAATACCCGTGCGTAATAAAAAATAGGTTAAAGGCCGATTAATAATAAATCGCGGTTATTAATAATTAATTATACTACCGGTAAAAGCCCGGGCCAGTCCAACTGCTTTATTAATATAAATATTCGTAAAAAATATTAAACCTTTTGGTTTACTTACTCGGTCGCACTATTGGTCTAAGGGTAAAACGCGGTTAATAATTATTATATTATATTTATTATTTTATATAGGCGCTGCCAAAAGCCACCCACCTAATTCGATCCTTTATTATTTATAATCGCTTTAGGAAAACCGTGAAAACGCCAAAAGTATTATATAAACCTTTCGGCGTATACCTCCGCCATTATAAATATTATGGTTTTTAAGATTACGCCTTTATAAAGGCGGTCGGTAATTATTATTAAAAAGCGGGGGCTATACGGGTCCGCGGCGGGGAGGTTTATTATAAAATCCACGGATATTTCGCTTTAAAAACGGTCCGTTATTAAAAATGGCTTTAATAAACCCTTTTTTTGGTTTTTCCATACGGTAGTCCTGCCGTATATATTATAATTATATATAAAACGGCGCATTATACGGGTTATACCCGGCCAAAAATAATTACAGAATAATATTATTATTATTCCGTCGCGTTCCGGGTGGCCGGTAATTATAAAATTATAAGCCCGCTAAATAAGGGCAATTTATAATTATTCTTATATTAATATTTAACGCCGGTCCTTAAAGCGCAGGTATCCCTTAGGTCCGAGTGAATATTCCATAATAAAAACCTTCGTTTTTATATTTAAAGGTAATACTTATTCCCCTTTTTTAATTACCTTTTATATAATCTTATATTAATTATTATATTATACCGCTGCGGATTATAATTCCTGGAGCTCGGTATTTTTAAATAACGGGCTCGAAAGGGCCCCCATATTATATATAACCGCCGGTAGCCAATTATTTTGGACTAATTAAAAGTTGCGGCCGGTAAGGCGTTTATTTCCCTTCCCCTTTGGTATATTTTGGTCCCGCCGTAATAATACGTCGGGCGCTAGGAATAGCCGGCCGTGGCGGAATTTTAATTAAAAATAATACCGATATATTTGCTCCTACCAGCGGACCTGGTATTTTAATAAGCGCCTTTTAATTATAAAATACCGTAAATTATTAAGGTTTAAACGTATTCGGAATACACCGGCCACGCTGCGGAATTTTGCGTTTTATATTTTTATACTTTTTATTATGGCCAGGAATTCCTTATCGTGAATATTATAATTATATTCGGCGGGTATTAATCGTTAAGAGAAAAAGGCCACGGGGCGTAATATTTCCGCTTTGTTTTGCTGGAAAAGGCAGGAGCCTATTGCCCACCCCGAGCTATTAGTTTCCAGGACCGTTTCCGCCGCCGGGTTAAATTACGCTAATATTAAGGGGGCTATAAACGCCCTTTTTAATCGCTGGAACGCTTCGGATTCGATAAGGCCCTAATAAAACCCTTTTCCCTTTTTAAAAAGGGCGGAAAGCGGGAGTTTTAAATTAAAAAACTGGTCGATAAATTCCCTATAAAAATTAACGAAGCCTAAAAAACCGCGGACCCTTTTTATAATTATGGGCTCCTTTTATTTACGTATGGCCCGTAATTTCTCCGGGTCGGCGTATATCCCTTTTTTTATTATTATAATAAACCCAAGGTATATTATTTTTTTCGCTGCGAAAACGCATTTGGTTGGGTTTAATCAAAGGCCTATATTACGGAGCTTTTTTATAATTTAACGGACCTTTAATATATAATTTCGCTTTATACCGTTTAAATAAACCAGTATATTATTTATATATACCGTATAAAATATATTAAGAAATTTATATAATATATTATTAATATATTATTAAAATAATACTCCCGTACCGTTAAGGTTAAACGGGGTTACCGTCCATTTATATAGGCCGAAATAAATTCCGAATATTATTTTTTATTTATCCTTATAATAAATACGCAGTATATAATAAGCGGTTTTAATATTTACCTTAATAAACCACCGCGCCTTAATTAGGGTTCGTAATATTTTATAAATAAACGGTAAGGGGTAATGGTTTTAATATATAACCACGTTTAATTTTTTATAATTATAATCAAAATATAACCCGCCCCCCGGTTTTTTAATAAAAAATACCGGGGCGTATACGGGAAAGCTGCTGGCCTTTATATAGCCCTTATTAAATAATTCCGTTAGGGTTTTTTATAGGATTAATAATTTCTCCCTCGATATACCGTAAATCGGACCTTATAATATTTACGGGTCCTTTTTCTCGGTATTTTTTACCAATTTTATTATGTGGTTTACGGAACCGCTGTAAGGTGGTAATGCTTATCCTTTATCGGGTTCGAATATATTTTCCAGCCCTTTTAACTTATTAGGTGGCCAAAATAGTTTGGCCATTAATACCTTTAATTATTTATTAATATTATATAGGAATATTACGAATAATATTAAATCGCTCGTTTTTGCTTTATACGCCATAATACATAGGGAGGTAATAATATCCGGTACTTCCACGCAGGAAGCAAGGTGTGGGAATACGTAGTATCCGCCACACATATCGTGAAAATCGCTAATGCGATTTAAATTATAAAGAAAGTTGG